>CAUYRH010127435.1:0-22595 GCA_963574655.1 Perodicticus potto | reverse complement strand
TTTTTTGAGACAGAGCCTCAAGCTGTCACCCTGGATAGAGTGCTGTGGCATCACAGCTCACAGCAACCTCCAATTCCTGGGCTCAAGCGAGTCTCCTGCCTCTGCCTCCCAAGTAGCTGGGACTACAGGCGCCCGCCACAGCGCCCGGCCATTTTTTGGTTGCAGCCCTCGTTGTTGTTTGGCGGGCCCGGGCTGGATTCGAACCCGCCAATTCAGGTGTACATGGCTGGCGCTTTAGCCCGTTGAGCCACAGGCACCGAGCCAGCAGTGATTCTTAATGGTGCACAAATCAGAAGCTCTAAGAGACTGGCCCCGGCCAAACTGCAACAAAAAAATAGCTGGGCGTTGTGGCAGGCGTCTATAGTCCCAGCTACTTAGGAGGCTGAGGCAGGAGCATTGCCTAAGCCCAGGAGTTGAAGGTTGCTGTGAGCTACGACGCCACAGCACTTTACTGAGGGCGACAAAATGAAAATGTCTCTTAAAAAAAAAAAAAAAAAAAAAGAAGACACTCTAAGAGGGACTGAAAATGTGGTTTAACAATATACAATGATTCTTACGTACATCTCCCCTCATACTTTCTCACTTCTGTGCATAGTTTGTCAGTCTCCCCACGAATGCCCCTTTCACTCTTATCTATAATCTGACCTTCAAGATTCAACTTCTTTATGAAATCTTTCCCAAAAGCCCTAAATTAAAATGTTATTTGCCTCCTCTGAATTTCTGAAGCCTTTATTATGTATGATAATTTATTGTTCTCTACTTTGAACCTTCCTTTCTAGTCTACCCCCACCTGCCTCCTTTGTTCCAAATTAAGAAAGCTCCCTTTTAAGGAGCTATTAGACTTTTGGTGTTCCCAATGATTGGCATCCAGTAGATGCTCAATGAATGCTTGTTAAAGATGATACCCTGTAACCTTATATAAATCATTTAACCTAAGATATCACTTTCTTTATTACTACTATAAAAGAGCTGAAATATATCTCTAGCTTATTTTCAGCTATACTCTCCACAACTGTATAATGATGCTTACCACCACAATTTTTCTCCTTCTCTTCTCCTTCAGGGACGATCTTCTCATTCATGTTTTCAAACTCAACCTTTGACCTGGCACTTGTCATGATCGGATCCACTATACACCCCATTTTGCTTATATTCTCCCACAATATTCTTTGGGGCCTCTCCTTAGTCATAATCTTCAGGCGAAATTTAGCAATATAGAAATGCCACATGGTCAACTGTTAATTGTGAAAAACAAAACTTACCAAATAATACAGGAATGAGAGGTTGGTTGCAGCTGCACTTTTCACTCTACTGTCCTTTTTTTCAAACATTTTTAAGGTCTCTACAGCCTAGAAATAGAGTATCTGAAGATTATTATCATTGTAACATGACAGTACTCCAGCTTATGGTTGGAGAAAAGATGAGTGTAAATGAAGTGTAAGACAACGGAAATGCACAAGAGGGGTGGATTAGTATGTTCAAGAAAATAGATGAAAAAAGGAAAATTTCACTGAAGAATTAGAATTTCTAAAAAAGAAAAAACAGAAATTCTAGAACTAAAAAGATAACAACTAAAATTAAAGACATATATGGGTCTATGGCAGATCAGACATAGTTGAAAAGAGCATTGGTGACTGGAAGAAAGGTTAGTAGTAAATATTGAACCTTAGGAGTCATGTGATGCAATTTAGCATTTATCCTACACAATGGGGTAGAGAGTGGGGCCTGAAAGGTTTTTTCCCAAGAGACACAATCAAATTTACCTTTCGCAAAATAATTTTGGGATTTCTGTTTCTGGCCTTAATAGTTTATAGAAGGCCATTTTCTCAAGAAAACTACTAGAGAAGTTATATAAAATAATAATATTTCTTGAAGGCACTGGAGAGCTACCAAAGCTATCAGGACTTGAAAACCAAGATGCCAGAAAATGTTTAGACTAAATAAAGCACAACAACAACAAAAAAAAAACGCTAAAAGTATGTTCTTAGAAAAGAACATAAGAGACATAGGAACACAGCGAAAGGGTCTAATATAAATATAATTGGAATTCCAGAATAAGAAGAAAGACAATGGCTAAGAATTTCCCAAAAACCAATAACCAAAAATAATTTTGGTAATATCACAAAAAATTATCTGAAGTATCAGGATGGTGCAAAAGTAACTATGGCTTTGTACTATGGATTTTAAATCATTGTAACTAGGTTCAAATACATTTTTACTCATCAGAACAGGAACCATTACAATCAACACATTACTGCCAAGGAGAAGCAAATTTGTTTCTTTCTGTAGTATAAAAATCCATGCTTCTGGAATTGATCAATTCTTGGAAAGCATTTTTTGCATCCTAATGGTTGTTGTTTTCCCTGCAAAATGTTGTCAAGATGCTTGAAGAAGTGGTAGTTGGTTGGTGAGAGGTCAGGTGAATATGGTAGATGAGACAAAACTTTGTAGCCCAATTCGTTCAACTTTTGAAGCATTGGCTGTGGAATGCGTAGTTGGGCATTGTTGTGGAGAACTGGGCCCTTTCTGTTGACCAATGCTGGCTATAGGCAATGCAGTTTTGGATGCATCTCATTGATTTGCTGAGTGTACTTCTCAGATGTAATTGTTTCACTAGGATTCAGAAAGGTGTAGTGGCTCAGATCAACAGCAGACCAACAAACAGTGACCATGACATTTTTTTGGTGCAAGTTTGGTTTTGGGAAGTGTTTTGGAGGTTCATCTCTATCCAATCGCTAAGTTGGTCATTGCTAGTTATTGTATGAAATCCACTTTTTGTCACAAGTCATAATTTGAATAAGAAATGGTTGACTGTTGTTGCACAAAATAGAAAATCATACCTGAAAACAAACATTGTTCTGATTTTCAGTCAGCTCATGAGACACCCACTTATCGAGCTTTTTTGCCTTAATAATCTGCATCAAATGCTGAACAACTCGACTGTTCTTTGACAACTTCTTATGTAGTTGTCAGAAGATCAGCTTCAATGATTGCTCTATTGGTCACTGTCAACTTCAGATGGCTAGCCACTATTCTCCTCATCTTCAAGGCTCTCATCTCCTTTGCAAAACTGCTTAAACCACCACTGCACTGCACAGTTGTTAGCAGTTTCTGGGCTAAATGTGTTGCTGATTTTGCAAGTTGTCTGAGTTGCTTTATGACCCATTTTGAACTCAGTCACTTTTGCACCAACCTAACAGATCCAAATATAATTACATTTTCAAGTCATGAAAAATGAAAAGTACATTTTCTATCATCTGGAAGGTCAGATAATCCTAATCAAACAAGATTTGTGGAATGGTAAGATAACCTTGCATGAAGGGTGAATGAGTACTCAACCTGGAAATGACTTCAGAATATCAAAAAGGAAGAGAAAGGCAATGGCTTTTTCTTAGTTCTTTCTTTTAAAACACAATTACTGAATAAAAGATGTTCAGCCTCTCGGTGCCTCTTGCTCCTGGACAGTAGTAGTATCCAAGCAAAAGCTCTGTGTTAGCTTTTACAACTGTCATCAGCTAAAGTTACTGCAAATACCTGGCACATTTTGAGATGTGTGCCATGTAGGGTTTAACCTCAAATAAAGTACATCAAATGGTAACAGTAAGTATGTTGACTCTATTTCTTTGTAGGATAAAAGATTTTAAAATACCAGATACAGATCTCTGGGTTATGATATAAATAAATTATTTATTTTACTTTATTACATAATAAAGTACCAAGCAGTTATTTACTTTATTTATTTTATTTTAGTTTTTGTTGAGACAGAGTCCCACCCTAGGCCCCTGAGCAGAGTGCAATGACGTCATAGCTCACTGCAACCTCAGACTTGGGCTGTGGGCATCCCTCTGCCTCAGCCTCTAGTAGCGATTAAAGGCACTTGCCGCAGCGCCTGGCTGGGTTTTTCCATTTTTTTCATGAGTCGGGGTTTCACTCTCACTCAGGCAAGTCTCGAACTCCTCAGGTCAAGCAATTCTCCCTCCTCAGCCTCCCACAGTGCTAGGATTACAGGTGTGAGCCACTGCACCCAGCAAGCAGTTATTCTTTTAAATGGGTTTTGACGACTTTAAAGAAAATTGCTGGAATTTTCTAGGCCAGTAATTTATAATTCCACAAAGTAAAAAATTGGAAAATAAAAACCTAAATATGCTGGGTGCGGTGGCTCACACCTGTAATCCTATCACTCTAGGAGGATGAGGCAGGTGGAGTGCCTGAGCTCAGGAGTTCGAGACCACCCTGAGAAAGAGCGAGATCCCATCTCTGAAAATAGCTAGACGTTGTGGTGGGTGCCTGTAGTCCCAGCTACTTGGGAGGCTGAAGAAGAGGATCGCTTAAGTCCAAGAATTTGAGGCTGCAGTGACTCTATGGCACTCTACCAAGAGAGACAAAGTAAGACTCTGTCAAAAAAAAGAGAAAGAAGGAAGGAAAAAAGAAAGAAAAACTTTAAACATCACATCCTCACTTTTGAGATTCTATTTCTCATTTACTTCTTTGGAAAGATCTATTATAAAACTGCCAAGAAGTTCCTTAAACTCACCTCAAAAATTACTGCTGCTCATAATGCTCATCCTGTAGAAACTTAACTCACTGATCCTTTACACAACCTCCACAGCTATTAATGCAAAAGCACTGCTGTTTTGAACCTCGTAAGTTTCATAAGCTGCATTTCACATTGAATAAGAATTGACATGTTTTAGTCCTCACTTTTAGATCAGATTGTGTCACAATAAATGTATGTGCTACTTCAAAAAGGCACATGAATAGGTATCTCAGATATTTATTAAACTCTCTAAAGTGTACAGGGAAAGAAAAGCTGTTTCCTAATGTTTATGACATCCATAAAACAGATTACAAAAAGAAAGCTAATAAATAACAACAAATTTTTAAATAAAAGGAATACTGGTTTATATCATTCCTTTTAGAGCAGCCCTTTATATTACAGTCAAAGAAATGTGTTAAATTTTTAAATTTTGATATTTATTGCTTTGCAGCTCATTAATAACACTTTAAGGCTACATTTAGCACCAAATCTATTTTCACCCAAAATAATTACTATGACTCCAAATAACATGTAGAAAGCAATACAATCCAAAGTTATTACTTAAAAGAATTAACAAAGATATTTAGAACTTAAAACTTCCACTTTTCCCATCTTGCAAGATGGCGGGTGAAAAAGTTGAGAAGCCGGTTTCCAAAGAGAAGAAGCCTGTTAATAAAGAGAAGAGGCCTAAGGCCAAGAAGGGGAAGCCCCACTACAGCCGAAATCCTGTTCTCGTCAGAGGAATAGGCAGATATTCCCCATCTGCCATGTATTCGAGAAAGGCGATGTATAAGAGGAAATACACAGCAGCTAAATCCAAGATTGAAAAGAAAAAGAAGACGAAGGTCCTTGCCACTGTTACAAAACCAGTTGGTGGGGACAAGAATGGTGGTACTCAAGTGGTTAAACTTTGCAAAATGCCTAGATTTTATCCCACCGAAGATGTGCTTCGAAAGCTATTGAACCATGGCAAAAAACCATTTAGTCAGCATGTGAGAAAACTGCGATCTAGCATCACACCGGGGACCATTCTGATCATCCTCACTGGACACCACAGAGGCAAGAGAATGGTTTTCCTAAAGCAACTGGGCAGTGGCTTGCTACTTGAGACTGGACCTCTGTCCCTCAATCGAGTTCCTCTATGAAGGACACACCAGAAATTTATCATCGCCACCACCACAAAAATTGACATCAGTAATGTTAAAATCCCGAAGCATCTTACTGATGCTTATTTCAAGAAGCAGCAGCTCCGGAAGCCCAGACATCAGGAAGGTGAGATCTTCACCACAGAAAAAGAGAAATATGAGGTAACAGAACAGCACAAGGTTGATCAAAAAGCTGTGGACTTGCAAATTTTACCAAAAATCAAGGCTCTAGGGCTACCTGCGATGCGTGTTTGCCCTGACAAATGGAGCTTACCCTGATAAAATGGTGTTTTAAATTTCTTAAAAAGAACCTAATTAAATGGCTAATAGATTAAAAAAAAAACTTCCATTTAAAAATATTTGACAGAGTAAAGACATTTTATATTGTAAGTTTCTAAACTATTCTAAAGGGCTATATTATATTCTATTAAAAGGAACACTCTCAGGTTTTTGGCTAAGAAATTTGTTTTGAAATAGACTATTTTCACAACTGTTTTTTGAATGTCCATGAATGTATATCCAATAATTGTTTTTAGAAGTAAAGCTTCATAAATTAATTCATTTATAAATTAAACTGATAAAAGTGCAACAAATGATGAGAATAAACATTGTTAGTTTGGACTTTCTTTCCCCCTAAAAGCAATTAGAAAAATGTCTGTTTTGGCTTCTTTTCCAGGTGATGGCATCTCCCTTCTAGCTTCAGCATTCCACCTTGTTTGTTCCTTTTCTATCACTGGCTTTCAGACCATTTACTTCATTCATCTTTCCCGGCTTTCTAGCACAATTTGTTTTACTATTACAAAAGTGGCCACAAACACTACCATTATCATAAAAAATCATATGCTGTGATTTTAGTAGTTTTTCTTTTAAAAAGTATTTATGGAGCTAACTCTGGAACGATACCCTTATAGAAAAAGACATAATTTTTTCTCTTTTACTTTGAATGGTAAATAAATTAGTCTTCATCAAATGATCACTTTGACATATGTCAACCCAATCTTTTTTTTAACCTAACAGTGTTCCTTTCAAACTAAGATTATATTACACCCACCTCATCATACTTACAATACGCAAACAAAAGAAACACAAAGTGAAAGCAGCAATGTTGAAAGAAAGCAGAGATGACATTCTAAAAATATTGATAAACTAATTGATACTAAAAACGCAAATGGAACAAAAGATATTCTGAATGAAAAAACTAAGAAAGGAGCAGACAGTAAGATCTGAGTTAAACAAATTTTAATGTGAAAAAATTAATAATGTTTATTTCTTAATGGACATAGTTTCACAACATTAACTGTAGCAATGCATTGTTCGTTGCATCTAAAAAGGTCATTGAAAAATAAAGCGTCAAGAGAAAAGTGGCAACATGGTTTTTTTTTTTTCCAACCCATTCTGCCTTCTATAACAGTATATCTCACACACACACACAAATTTTTTTTGGTCAGGTATCACGTCAGCCAGGTAATAAACACCAATTTGTCTCACTTCACTTCCACTGAAAGGCATGACAACAACGTTAGAGAGTTATCAGGGACAAAGATGTGATGATAAATGAAAGGATATTAGCAGAAAGACACTTTGAAGAGTGTTTTTCAATTGTTTGGTAAACACTAAAAAGTTAAGCCAAGCAGATTAATATATGAAACAGGACCATTCCATGGTATTGCATTATATTAATCGTAAAATTATTTCATGATGCTGCAGTTGCTTTTTCAAATTCTCATATTCTTTGAGTAGATGGGGTTCTGCCCACTCCCTTAGTTAGTTCTTTCTGTTGTCTCCCAGATGAGAGAAAGATCCTTAGATAGGAAGAGAAACTGAAAGCACAGGCTTGGGACAAGATGTTGGAAATATGTGGTGGCTTTCTCTAGCCCTTGCTCTCTGGGTCTAACCTGGAAGAACTGAGCTGAAACATGTGACATTAACCACTAGTGTTATAGCCAAGGACATCAAGTTTCATTGTGTTCACTTTCTTTTGCTGCCCCCTCATTTTCTTACAGCTATCTAAGCCTCCTGATCTTGTATCATCTTTGTGGCACCTAAGAGACTACTAAAAGGGAGTGCCCTCCACCTGCACCCAAAGCAGCAAGTAGCAGGGCCAGTGAGACAGACATCCACAGGGTTAAAAAAACACGTCAGACAAAGAGAACCTCTTATTTCCAATGACACGCCAATGAGGAAACACATACAAGGTCTGACAATTATTAAGTTTGTAAACTCATTCTAGACAAAAGAGTGCTACAAACATCATTGCTGAATGTTGTAACCGTCAAAGTACTCCCCTTGGGAAGAAATAAACCTTGTCTATCCTTCAAAGCAAATTTGTAACTCTTTTTCTGGATTGGCCAGCACAGCTGTCATCAAAATATTTTCCTTTCGGGGCGGCTCCTGTGGTTCAGTGAGTAGGGCACCCGCCCCATATACTGAGGGTGGTAGGTTCAAACCTGGCCCGGCCAAACTGCAACAGCAAAACAAAGTAGCCAGGCATTGTGGTAGGCACCTGTAGTCCCAGCTACTCGGGAGGCTGAAGCAAGAGAATCGCCTAAGCCCAAGAGCAGGAGGTTGCTGTGAGCTGTGACGCTGTGTCACAGAGGGCAACAGAGTGAGATTCTGTCTCTAAAAAAAAAAAAAATAGGCTTGGTGCCTGTAGCTCAAAAGGCTAAGGCGCCAGCCACATACACTAGAGCTGTGGATTCAAATCCAGCCTGGGCCTGCCAAACAACAGTGACAACGACAACCAAGAAATAGCCAGTTGTTATGGCGGGCGCCTGTGGTCCCAGCTACTTGGGAGGCTGAGGAAAGAGAATCGCTTAAGCCCAAGAATTTGAGGTTGCTGTGAGCTGTGATGCCACAGCACTCTACCAAGGGCAACAGCTTGAGGCTCCTTTCAATATTTCCTTTCTCTTTGGGTAAAGAAAAAAAGTCATTAGGGGACAGATCAGGTGAGTAGGGAGAGTATTCCAACACAGTTGTTTGTCTGTTAAAAGTTCCCTCACAGACAGTGCCACATGAGCTGGTGCACTGTCATGACGCAAGAACCATGAGTTATTGGCAAAATGTTCAGGTAATTTTCATTTAACTTTTTCACACAGCTTTTCAGCACTTCCAAATAGTAAACCTCTTAAAAGTTTGTCCAGTTGATATAAATTCATAATGAACAATCTCTCTTTTATCAAAAAAGGTTAGCAGCAACATCATTTTGACTCTTGATTTGTATTGATGGAAACTGGAAATTGTTTGGTTGTGGAGAATTGACTGACTTCCATTGTGGACTTTGATGCTTTGTTTCAGGGTCATAATGGTACACCCATGTTTCATCACCAGTGATAATATGGACCAAAACATCATCTTTACCTCTTCCAAAAGGTCTTGGCAAACTGACTCTTCTTTGCTTTTGTTCACTGATGAGCTCCTTTGGAATCACTTTCAAACACTTTTCTCATGCCAAGATTTTCAGTTAAGATTTTCTTGTTTTTCTATAGCTCTTTACTTGGTCTGCTATGCTTCTCATAGTCAGCTGATGATTCTGACACACAATTCAATGAATTTTTCCAATGTTTTCATCAGTCTTGCTCATTACCAGCCACCCTGACCTCTCATCAGTGATGCTTTCTCTTCCCTCAAAAAAGTGTTTAGACAGAATACTGCTGTCTTCTTCATGACATTATTCCCATAAACTTGGGACTAACATGTCCCTGATTTCACTTCCACTCTTACCAAGTTTAACAAGAAATTTAATGTTTGTTCACTGCTCTACTTTAAGCTCTAGCATTCTGGTAGCAGCACACAAAAACATGCAACACAATAATGAACACCACTTAGTAAGATACCACCAAATATCTACATGAACACAGCTATGAGAAACTGATATACCAAGGTTATGAAACCTTACCAAGTTATTTGTATAGGGCTGCCAATATAAGGGCATGGTGGTGTTTGCAACCTTAATTGTCAGATCTCAAAAATAGACAACAGGAAAGGGGCTTCCTGAGGACAGCAGGATGGGAACACATCAGGCTACCCTTCCAGCTCCTCTCCTTCCTTGTTCTCCATGCACAATAATCCTAATCCTTACTGCTTTGGGGAATAGTTTGAAAACCTGGAAACTTAATTTCTGGAGTAAAATATGGTTTGGTAATTTAGCAACCATGATATATAAAGAAAGCATTTACATTATAAGAAATAGAACAAACACATAAAAATCAATAAAAGTTTAAAACTATGTTAATGGAAATTATGTTAAAATAAAAATAATATCATCCAACTTTAGAATAATCACAGGAAACATTATTCTAGAAAGCATTTCCCTACTTTTATTGCTTTTGTCTATTAAGACATAAAATTCCATCTAAAAGTTTTTAAAAACTTACTTGGTTAAAGTCCTTTTGTCTCAAGTATGTAATTGCTTTATTTATTTCCAGATCATTGGCTAGCTCTACATATTGAGAAGCTTTCACTACTTCTACGCACCTATAAAAGAAAGAATAAAAAGGTTATTTGATTATGTTTTCATTATGTTATATTCATGATGTTGGTCTTTTAAAATATGACGTTTGAACGGTTTTTTTTTGGAGACAGTCTGACTTATCACCCTAGGTAGTGTGCTGTGGCGTCACAGCTCATAGCAACCTCAAACTCTTGGGCTTAAGTGATTCTCCTACTCAGCCTCCCAAATAGCTGGGACTACAGGCACCCGCCACAACGCCCGGCTATTTTTAAAGGTTTTTTAAAAGGGTCCCTAGTGATCTATGAGGTTAAGCACATGGTTTCTTCTAAGACAGACTTTAAGTTATTGAAGTCTTCAGTTCTAAACTAATTTCCTTATCCAACTTCTTAGCAGCCTACTGTCCATTCTAATTATTTATAGTATTTTAAATAAAAATTGGATTGATATATACATTCTCATTATTTATTTATTTTTATTTTTTTTGCAGTTTTTTTGGCCAGGGCTGGGTTTGAACCCACCACCTCTGGCATATGGGGCCAGTGCCCTACTCCTTTGAGCCACAGGCACTGCCCACTCTCATTTTTTAATATACTAAAAAAGTTTCATTTTGTGACAGGTGACATTGTTTCTATATTTTTTTACCTCTTAAATCCTCTCATGGAAGAAAAATTCTATAGAAGTTATATAAGATATTTAATTCTTTGTGTCCCAGTTTGAACTACTGTAGATATATTTATCAAAAGATAGAACATTTACTTTTTACTATATGTCAGGAATTGTGCTAATTGCTTTATAAGCACACTGATTTTTCACAAACTGCCACAAAGCACTGAGCCAGGAGCTCTAACACTAAATGTGTATTTCTTTCTTTCCTTTTTTTTTTTTTTTTTTTTAGAGACAGAGTCTCACTTTGTTGCCCTCAGTAGAGTGCTGTAGCGTCAAAGCTCACAGCAACTTCCAGCTCTTGGGCTTAGGTGATTGATTCTTTTGCCTCAGCCTCCCAAGTAGCTGGGACTACAGGCGACTGCCACAACGCCCAGCTATTTTTTGTTGCAGTTTGGCTGGGGCGCGTTTGAACCAACCACCCGCAGTATATGGGGCCAGCGCCCTACTCACTGAGCCACAGGCACCGCCCTAAATGTGTATTTTTTATGATGACAAAGGTTTAGACAAGACCATCAAGGTAAGTAGAGAACTTGGGGAAGTGAAAAGAATAGAGGACTGACAGAGTCAGGGGAACAAAGGCTTTTCTGTGGCCAGAAGAGGAGGAGGACATGATGTAGTCTGACAGGCAATGGCAAAACAACTGGAAGAGGATGGTATCCTAGGAAGAGAGGGAAAGGAGCATTTCAATAAGAAAAGAACTGTGAACAAGTCAAATACCTCAAAGGCAAATGCATTATGCTTTCCTTCCTATACTTCTCAACTGGGATTCTGTCAAGAGAATTAAGCCTGACAGAACATTATTTGAGTTCCTATCTCTTAGATGTCCTAAAGACAGTACTTAGCCCCTACTATTGTATACCACAGGGTGCCTTAGAACTTTAAAGTTTAATTATCTGAAACCTATGAGAAGGGTTACCAATAGCTGGACTTATTTTTTATTTTTTTATAGAGACAGAGTCTCACTTTATCACCCTCGGTAGAGTGCCATGGTGTCACACAGCTCACAGCAACCTCCAACTCGTGGGCTTAGGCGATTCTCCTGCTTCAGCCTCCTGAGTAGCTGGGACTACAGGCGCCCGCCACAACGCCAGGCTAGTTTTTTGCTTTTTGCAGTTCGGCCCAAGGCCGGGTTTGAACCTGCCACCTTCGGTAAATGGGGCTGTTGCCCTACTTGTGGACTTTTGAGAACACCCCTCCCTCTACTTCAAACATCCTCTCCTGCCCTGTCTTTTAATCTTTGCTAATCCTTCAAGTGTTAACCCAAATATCACCCTAATCTGGGAAACCTTTCATGTTACCATGACATCTGTCTACATTAGTTACTCCCCCTAACCAATCTTATAGCATCCTACAAAGCATAACTTAATATGTTACTAGAAAACATTGCTTTGATGCTGCTAATATAATTATTTTTCTACTTAGGTCAACTGTAAACTTCTTTTTTGTTGTTGTTGTTGAGGTTGGCTGGGGCGGGTTTGAACCCGCCACCCTTGGTATATGGGGCTGGTGCCCTACTCACTGAGCCATAGGTGCCGCCCAACTGTAAACTTCTTGAAGGCAGAAATGTTTTTATTGGTATATGGCCTACAGTAGACAATGAGTATTTGTTTTTGTTGTGGTTGTTGGCATTTTAAGCATAATAAATCATAAAGAAGAAAACTAATAAATTTTATTTCAATATCTCCCACCTGAAAAAAATAGTACTGCTTTTTGGATTAAAAATATTTTATAATTTAAAATGTCTGACAAATGTAATATTAAAGTAGAAGGCTGGAGGAAACATAGAGTTAAGGTATTCTAAATTTCTCACATTATCAGTGAAGTGGTGAAAGTAATAATTCATATTAGACTGTAATATGTCAAAGATGCACATTATAAAACAATGAGTATAAGAACAGTAAACAAATGCATAATAAAGTGAGACAGGAACCCAAATAGATTAGGAATTACTTTAAATATAAATGGCTGACCCATTAAAAGACAGATTTTTTTTTTTAGAGTGAATAAAGAAAGCACAACTCTGTGTTGTTTACAAGAGATACACCTCAAATTAAGAACAGAAAAATCAGGTGGCACCTGTGGCTCAAAGGCGTAGGGCGCTGGCCCCATATGCCGGAGGTGGTGGGTTCAAACCCGGCCCGGCCAAAAACTGCAAATAAATAAATAAATAAATAAATAAACAAACAGAAAAATCAAAAGTAAAGTGAAAAGAGATATATAATAAATGAAAAGGAAGCACACAAAGCAAACTTTAAGGCAAGAGATATTGCTAATCAGTGAGATTTCCTTTTTTCATTTTTCTTTTCTTTTTTTTTTTTTTTTTAAGGACAAAGTCTCACTCTGTCATCCTGGTAGAGTGGCATGGTGCCATAGCTCATAGCAGCCTCAAACTCTTGGGCTCAAGCAATCCTTTTGGCTCAGCCTCCTGAGTAACTAGGCCTATAGGTGGTCACCACAATGCCAAGCCAGTTCTTCTATTTTTAGTAGAGATGGGTAGGGTCTCACTCTTTCTCAGGCTTGTCTTGAACTCCTGAACTCAAGTAATCCACCCTCCTCAACCTTCCAGAGTGCCAGAATTATAGGTATGATTTCAAAGAGTTGAAATCATTTAGGAACATCCTCTATCACAATGAAATTAAACTAGAAGTTGAAAAGGATAAGATAATTAAAAAGAATACCCAACTTCTTGGAAATTAAGCAATATAGCAGGATACAAAGTCTATACATAAAATTTCATTTCTTTGTACGCTATCAATGAACAACCCAGAAAGGATATTAAGAACACAATTCCATTTACAATAGCATCAAAAAGAATAAAATAGGCTAAGCGCTTGTGGCTCAACGGGCTAAGGCGCCAGCCACGTACACATGAGCTGGAGGGTTCAAATCCAGCCAAGGCCTGCCAAAACAACAATGACAGCTGCAACCAAAAAATGGCTGGGCGTTGTGGTGGGCGCCTGTAGTTCCAGCTACTTGGGAGGCAGAGGCAAGAGCCTCGCTTGAGCCCAGGAATTGGAGATTGCTGTGAGCTGTGGATGCCACGGCATTCTACTCAGGGTGACAGTTTGACGCTCTGTCTCAAAAAAAAAAAAAAGAATAAAATATTAAGGAACAAAGACAACCAAATAAAAATAAGGATAAATATTACAAAATATTGCTAAAAGAAATTTTAAAAAACATAAATAAATGGAAACACATCCCATGTTTACGGATTGAAAGACTTCTTATTGTTAAGGTAGCAACACTATCCATGTAATCTATGAATTCAATGCAAATTATATCAAAATCCTAATGACTTGTTTTTACAGATATAGAAAAAATATCCTAAAATCAATATGCAATTTCAAGGAACCCCAAATAGCCAAAACAGTCTTGAGAAGCAAGAGGAAAGTAAGGACTCACTATTCCATACTTACTATAAAGCTACAGTAATCAAAATAATGTGATAGTAGTATAAAGACACATAGACCATAACATAATATGGAGCCCCCCAACCCCCTAAAAAAATTCTTGCTTATGTAGTCAAAGGATTTTTGACAAGTGAGAAAAGATCATTCAGTGAGGAAATGAAAGTCTTTTTTGGTAAATTGTTTTAGGAAAACCAGCTATCTGACTGTCACAAGAACGAAGACGGATGCTTGCTTAACGCCATATATAAAAATTAACTCAAAAAGACCTAAATTTAAAATCTAAAACTTTGAAACTCTTAGAAGAAAATATAAGACAAAATCTTCATGACTATATTTGGCAATGATTTCTTGGATATGACACTAAAGGTGCAGACAACAAAAGAAAAAATACACAAAGTAGATCTCATGGAAAAAAATGTCTTTGAGATAGGGTCTTGTTTCGTTGCCTGGGCTAGGGTGTTGTGATGTCATCATATCTTACTACAACCTCAAACTCCTGTGCTCTAGTGATCTGCCTGCCTTAGCAGCCCAAGTAGTTAGCTGGGACTACAGGTGTGCACTATCATACCAAGCCAATTTTTCTGTTTTTTATAGAGACCAGGTCTTGCTATGTTGCTCAAGCTGGTCTTGAACTCCTAACCTCAAGTTATCTTCTTACCTCAATCTCACAAAGTGCTAGGATTGGTGTGAAACACCATCCCCAGCCATCATGAAAACTTAAGAACTCTGTGTATCAAAAGAACTATCCACAGAGTAAAAAGGCACAGAATGGGAGAAAATGTTTGCAAAACATATATTTGATAAGAGATTAATATCCAGAATGTATACAGAACTCTTAAAATTCAACAATTCAAAACTGGCAAAGGACTTGAATTTCTCTAAAGAAAGTAGACAAATGACTAATAAGCACATGAAAGGATGCTCAACAGCATCCTTTCTAATCTTAGGGAAGTATATTTCAAAACCACAATGAAATACCACCCCACACCATTAGGATGGCTACTATCAAAAAACAGAAAATAACAAGTATTGGATATGTAATAATTGGAACCCTTAGGCACTGTTAGTGGGAATGCACAGTGGTGCAACCACCATAGAAAACAGTATAATGGTTCTGCAAATAATTACAAATAGAACTACCATATGATCCAGCAGTTCCACTTCTGAGTATATATCCAAAAGAACTGAAAGTGGAGTCTTGAAAAGGTATGTGTCACAGCAGCATTATTCACAGTAGCAACCCAACTGTCCATTAATAGATAAACGGATAAGCAAAATATGGTATATCCATATAAAATACTTTTTCAGCTTTAAAAAGAAAGGAAATTCTGATATAAGCCATACCATGAAAACCTTGAAGATACTATTCTAAGTGAAACAGCCAGTCATGAAAAGAAAAATACTAAGAATACTATAAAATCTGATAAAAATATCTACAAAAATATAGCAAATATAACCCTTAATGGTAAATCGTTAAAAGCTTTGCCTCATGAGATCAGAAACAAAACAAAAATGCCCACTATATGATCACTTCTATTCAGCACTGAACTGGATGTCTTAGTGCAATAAAGCAAGAAAACAAAAAAGAGCATAAAGATTGGAAAAGAAGAAATAAAACTATCATAATTTACAGATGGCACAAATGTGTATGTAGATACTCCATAAAAATCTAGAAATATCCATTCAAATTAGTAAGTTAATTTATGAAGGCCACTATATAAAAAATAAATATATAAAAATCAACTATAAGTGTATATACCAGCAAAACACAAGTAAAAACTTAAATTTAAAAACTATACCCCTTATAATATAACCAAAAAGCATCAAATACTTAGAAATAAATATAACAAAAGATATGCAGATCTCTCAACATAAAACTATATCCTATTATTAAAAGAAATTAAGAAGACCTAAAAAATGGAACATATACCATTATTCAGATTGGAAGACTCAATGTTTTAAAAATGTCAGTTTTCCCCACCATGATCTATAGATTTCAATGAAATCCCAATTAATCTCCCATCACGTCAAGACAATGAAAAGACAAATGACAGACTGGGAGAAAATGTAAAAGGCATATCTGATAAAGAACTATTATCTAAAATACATACAGAGCTCTTAAAATTAACAGAAAACAAAAAACATTTTAGGTAAAAGATCTGGACAGTCCAAAGAAGATATCTAGGTGGCAAATAAATATATGAAAAGATGCTCAATATCATAGTTCACTAAAGAATTGTAAATTAAAACAATAATGAGATACTACTCCACACTTATTTAAAAGACAAAAATTCAAAATACTGACAATAACAAATGGTTGTGGGGATATGCAGTAACTGAAATTCTCCTTCATTGGAATACAAAATGGTATAGCCTCACTACTGAATTAGAACTAATTGGTCAGCATTCCTGCACAAATGGAAGTAAAACTCAAAGGAAATCAAGCAGGTGGAAGGGGAGAAGAAGAGATGGATGAAATAATACCCCATGGGCACAATGTACACTATCCGGATGATGGGCACACTTGTAACTTTGACTCAAGCAGTACAAAGGCAATAGATGTAACCAAAAAATTTATACCCCTGTAATATCCTAAAACTTTAAGAAAAGAACAACTATGAAGAAAGTAAGTTAATGCTGTTACATTATACATTTACATTTTTGGTTTTCTAAGTGTCTGTATTACCTATTGTATATATATTATATTCAAAGTACATTGCAATGGAATGTATATACTATGTATATTTATTTATTTATTTATTAAATCAAAGCTGTGTACATTAGTGCAATCATGGGGTACAGTGTGCGGGCTTCACATACAATCTGAAATATTTTCATCCAACTGTTTGACATAACCTTCATGAGATTTTCTCATTTATTATGTGAAAACATTTGTGTTCTGCATTTAGTAGGCTTCACCTGTCCCTTCTAAGATGCACCATAAGTGTGATCCCACCATTTACCCTCTCTCCACCCACCCTTGCCCTCCCCTCCCTTACCCCTTTCCCCATATTCTACTATGTATATTTATAATGTAATATAATGAATATTTTATATTATATCCCATTTTCAAACAACAAAAAAAATGGTACAGCTACTTTGGAAGACAGTTTGGCCATTTCTTACAAAACTAAACATAGGTTGACCATACCAGATCCAAAAATATGAAACACAAAATGCTTCAATATCTGAATGCTTTGGATTTCCAGATTTGGGATACTCAACTGGTAAGTACATTACAAATATTCCAAAATCCAAAATCCAAAACTCTCTGGTTCCAAAGCATTTCAGATAAAGGATACAACCTATATTATTAAGTGAAAGAAGCCAATCTGAAAAGGCTATTTGACACAAATATGCAAAACTATGCATAGGCAAAACTATGGAACCTGTAGAAAGATTAGTGGTTGTCAAGTGTTTGGGAGGAGGGATGAAAAGGTAGAGCACAGGTGATTTTTACGGCAGTGAAACCATTCTGTAGGAAGCTATAATTGTGGATACATGATATTATGTGTTTGTCAAAACCCATATAATGTGTAAGACAAAAACCATGGACTTTTGGTGATAATGAGGTATCAATGTTGGTTCACTGATTGTCACTAATGTACTACACCAGGGCAGAATATTGGTGAAGGAGAGTGTGGATAGGAGTGAGAGAAGTATTCTGTTCAATTACACTGTGAACCTAAAACTGCTTTAAAAAAATTAAATCTGTCAGGATGGGTGTGAAATGGCTCATGCCTGTAGTCTCTCCTACTTGGTAGGCTGAGGTGGGATAATTGCTTGAGTCCAGAAGTTTAAGCTCTGATGACACCACTGCACTCAAACTGCGGTAACTCTGTACAAACAAAAAAAAAAAAAAAAGAGGGAGGAAGGAAGGGAGGGAGAGAAGGAGGGAGGGAGGAAGGGAATATCTGTTCATTTTTTTTCAATCCTATTGGGTTTTTGTGGTAAAAACTGACAAACTGATTCTAAAATTTATATGGAAATGTCAATCCTCAAGAACAAAGTTGAAGGACTTACACACCTTTCCTATTCTATTCAGGCTGCTATAACAAAATACCATACTAGGTAGCTTATAATCAACAAATTATTTCTCACAGTTCTGGAGGCTAGGAAGTCCAAGATCAAGGCCTCAACAGATTTGGTGTCTTTTCTTTCCTTTTCTCTTTGATAGGGCTATCCAAAGCCCTGGTGAGGGCTTGCTTTCTGGTTCATACAACAGTGCTTTTTGCTGTGTCCTCACATAGTGTAAGGGGCTAGCTAGCTTTCTTGAGTCTCTTGGTACAGGGGCACTAATCCCATTAATAAAGGTTCCATTTTCATGACCTAATAACCACTCAGAGGCCCCACTACTCAGAGGCCCCACTTTGTAATACTATCACCTTGAAAGTTGGGATTTCAACATATGAATTTTGGGGATGGCACATTCAGACCACAGCAATACTACCAGACAATAAGTAAAGTAGAATATTGATAGCTGACTACTTCCCTACATTGACCACCTCCTTAGCTAAATTTCCATAGACCGGACATGGACAACATGTACGTATCAGCATAGTAGTCCTAGTTCCTTACATTGACCACCTCTGTATGGTTACAATCTCTTGGTTGGTCAACTTACAAAGATTCTACTGTATTATTACAGACTATAGACAAATGTGGTTTTAGTGCAAGAATAGATAAATGGACCATAGGGATTGAATAAAGACTCTATAACAGACCTATACATGGTCACTTGATATATGATAAAGGTGACATTATAGCATAGTGGGAAAAGTATAATCTTCTCCATAAATTACACTGGGTTAACTGGATAGCCCTACCAAAGAGAAGAAAAGAAAGAAAAGGAAAAAAATCTCGACCTTACTGCACACTCTCACAAAAACAAATTACATATGGATCTTATACCTAAATGCAAAAGGTAAAACTCCTAGAAGAAAATATAGGAAAGTATTTTCACAAAGTTGAGAATGCAAAATTCTTCTTAAAAGAACGCAAAAAAGAACTAACCAAAGATATAGAAATGAGACCAAAAGTTTTCAGTGGGCACTCATCAAAAAAAATTATAGTTTTTGTATGGCAAGTAAACATATTAAACTACATCTGACATCAGTAAAATGCAAATTAAATCCACAATGACATGTCACCAGGATGGCTGGCTAAGATGAAAAAATACAAAATATACCAAGTGTTTGCAAGTAACTAGAGTTTTTATATAGTGCTAATGGGAGTATAAGTAAGAAAAAGGGCTTTGGAAAACTGTTTAGCAGTGTCTATTAAAACTTAATATACCCTAAAATCAAACCATTCTACTCATAGGTATATACCTAACAGAAACACACACACTATCTACCAAGAGACATCCATATGTGCAAAATAATATTGATAAAACCATTTGCAACAGGTTCAAACTGTAAGCCACAACAATGTCCATTTAAATTAATATGGATAAATACTGTGATATATTAACACCATGAAGAACTAGTATATGGCAATGAAAATGAACAAACCACAGCTACACGCAAGAACATGAACAGTTCTCACAGGGTTCAAGAAACCATATGCAAAAGAATGTATATAGTATGATACAAACCATATAATGTTTAAAAAAAACTGGTAAAAATAGAGTGAGGGTTCCAAGATGGTGGACATCTCATTATCAGCCACTTTTGGTAAGAGTGGGCAGAGGAGACACCAGTCAGATCCAAGTTGGATCATCCACCCTAGAAACAAACTTGCAATAAATTAGTAAGACACCATTGGACTCTTTAGGAGCCAAACAGCCGGTTTCAACATCAAAGCACAAAGAAAGGCTCGGCGCCTGTGGCTCAATGGGCTAAGGCACCAGCCACGTACACCTGAGCTGGTGGGTTCGAATCCAGCCCGGGACTGCCAAACAACAATGGTGGCTACAAACATAAAATGGCCGGGCGTAGTGGCGGGCGCCTGTAGTCCCAGCTACTTGGGAGGCAGAGGCAGGAGACTCGCTCGAGACCAGGAATTAGAGGTTGCTGTGAGTTGTGATGCCATGGCACTCTATCCAGGGTGACAGCTTGAGGCTCTGTCTCAAAAAAAAAAGAAAAAGAAGATTAAGGAAAAGGTGGAAATGAGAGAAGTAAATAGGAGAAGGAAGTGAACAAGAAGAAAACAACACGGGGAGGAACTAGCCAAAAAATTCTGGCAACATGAAAAACCAGAACAGATCTTCTCATTTACTATGTGAAAACATTTTTGATCCGTATTACAAGGCAGCTACCACAGATGGCCCCAACTACAAAGAAGTTGTGGAAATGACAAAAAATGAATTTAGAGTATGAATTGCCATGAAAGGAATTAAAGGGAAAGTAGAAAACCACCAAAAGATAATAAAAAAATTGACCCAAGAAATGAATGAAAGACACGATGAAATTAGAAAAGATATATTGGAGCTTAAAGAATTGAAGGAGTCATTCAGGCAGTTTCAAAATAGAGCAGAAAGTTTTAATAACAGATTAACTCATGGAGAAGAAAGAATCTCAGAGCTTAAAGACAAGGTTCTTGATCTAACCCAATTATTTACAGAGGCAAAAAAATAGAAAGTAAAAGGAGAGCAATCTCTTAGAAAAATATGAAACTTAGAAAATTATTATGCTTCACAAAGCATGCAAACAAGAATTATAGGTATCCCTGAAGGAGAAAAACTACCACTGAAAGATATAGAGGCCCTACTAGATAATATCGTAACTGAAATTTTTTCTAACCATCACCAAAGATTCAGATACATTCCTTTTAGATGAATACAGAACCCCAGTTCATCTCAATTCAGAACACATAGCAATGAACCTGGCCAACGTTAAAATGAAAGAGAAAATTCTATTAACAGAAAGGAGTAAGCACTATCTGAGCTACAGGGGAAAATCTATCAGGGTGATAAACAGATTTCTTAGCTGAAACTTACAAAATAGAAGAGATTGGGCTCCAAATTTAATGTACTCAAACAAAACAACTTCCAGCATAGTATTCTGTACCTTGCTAAACTAAGTGTCACATTTGATAGAAAAATCAAATCTTTTACTCACAAGCAATTATTGAAGAAATTTGCCAAAACAAGACCAGCTCAGTAGGACGTATTCAGACCCATGCTACACAAAGATAATTCAGACCCACAAAATAAAGTTTAGAGTCTAGCTTTCACAATAGCCCAAGTGATAAAACTAGGTGACACACCTACACACAAAAAGATGAACAGAACTCTACCATACTTATTAATTCTCCCAATAAAGGTGAACAGCCTGAATTCCTCACCGAGCAGGCATAGGCTGGCTGACTGGATAAAAAAAGCACAACTAACTACATGTTATCTTCAGGAAACACTTCTAACCTCTAAGGACAAAACAAGACTCAGGGTAAAAGTATGGAAAACAATATTTCAGGCAAATGGAAATCAGAAAAAAGCAGGTTGCAATCTTATTTGCAGACACAGTTGGATGTAAACCAACAAAAATAAAGACAGACAAAGATGGATACTATATACACTGATCAAGGGAATAATACAATAAGAAGACATTTCAATTCTAAATATATATGCACCCAACTTAAATGCTCCCTAATTTATAAAACAAACCATAACTGGTCTGAACAAAATGATATCCTACAACACCATAATAGCTAAGACTGAAAACCCCATTGACAGAACTGGACAGGTCCTCTAAACAGAAACCAAAAAAAGAAACAAAGGACCCTCTAGAATAACTGGATTTAATAGATACATACAGAACATACTTCCCCCAAAGTACTGAGTATGCGTTCTTCTCATCAGCTCGTGGATCATTCTCCAAAACTGATCATGTCCTAAGATACAAATCAAACTGCAACAAATTTAAAAGAAAGAAATTATACCTTATAGCTTTTCAGATCACAATGGAATAAAGGTAGAATTCAACTCCAAAAAACTCCCTTCTTCCCTACACTACGTCATGGAAACTAAATAAGCTTAAGCTGAACAACAGCTGGGACAAGGAGGACATAAAGAAGGAAATCTTTAGATTCTTTCAACACAAAGACAATGAAGCCACATGCTATCAAAACTGTGGGATACAGCAAAAGTAGTCCTAAGAGAAAAATTTATCACATTAGATGCTCAACTCCAAAACAGAAAGAGTGCACATCAACAATCTAATAAATCACCTCAAGGAACTAGAAAAGGCAGAGCAATCCAATCCCAAACCTAGCAGAAGAAAAGAAATAACCAAAATTAGGGGGGCGGAGCAAGATGGCAGCCGAGTAACAGCTTCCTTGCGGCTGGGCACGGTGAGACCGGGGAGAGAGGACCTCAGGCATCTCTGGCAGGCGGGATCTACCAGGAACTTCCCCTTGGGGACACAGGGAGACAGCGTGAGGCTTCT
>CAUYRH010127434.1:0-18291 GCA_963574655.1 Perodicticus potto | reverse complement strand
CGTTGTGGCGGGCGCCTGTAGGCCCAGCTACTTGGGAGGCGGAGGCAGGAGACTCGCTTGAGCCCAGGAATTGGAGGTTGCTGTGAGCTGTGATGCCACGGCACTCTACCCAGGGTGACAGCTTGAGGCTCTGTCTCAAAAAATAAAAATAAAAAATAAAAAATAAAATAAAATAAACCAGTTAAAATTAATATTCAGAAACATTGTCAAATCCTATGACAAAAGCACAATTCTTATTTGATTAAACTATTTGACTATTTTGTTTTACTGTTAACAAAAGTACAATTTTTCCCTTCCGTAGGTGTGCACTGCCTTGTAAAACAATGATGTCTTTTGGTATCAGCTGAACTAGAAAAACAAGTAGTTTGGCTTATTTATATTTATTCCATTTGTCATCCTCATCATTGGGTTAGTTTCTTCTTAAGGAGGAGCACATGTTACAACTTTTGTAGTTTTAACCTCAATATTTATTTAAAGGTTATAAGAAAATGTTCTTAAAAATCTTAATAATTGGAAGAAATAATCTCTTAATAATAACAGCTTTGGTTTTATCATATTATAAATTAAAACTTTAAAGTTTTAAAGTTCTTCAGTTAATCAGTTTTGGGTTCAATGTTGATAATGAAAAGAGAAATTTTCTTTTTCTTTTCAGTTTTATAGTTTCACATTTTAAGTCCACAATCCATTTTTGAGTTCATTTTTGTACAGGGTTTGAGATTTAGGTTGAGGTTCTTTTCTTTTCATGGCCTATGGATATTCAGTTGTTCTAGCAACATTTGTGGTAAAGTCTATTCTTTTTCTATCAATTTGCTTTTTCACCTTTGTCAAAAAAGGAACAAAGAATAGATGAGACAAATAGATATTGATTAAACTTACCATATTCATAATTGCATTAAATATAAATGTTTTAAGCAGCTCAGTTAAAAGGCAGAGATCATTTGCATGGATAAAAAACAAGACCTAACTCTATGCTGTCCACAAGATAACTATTTTAATTATATAGATACAAATGTATAAAAAATAAAAGGATGAATCAAAATATTAGGTGTCTGAATGGAACTGAGGGTAACTGAGGAAAATTCTAAGATTTGTATTATGAGATATTATGTGGTTGATAATATAATTAACCAAAGAGGATATTGAGGAAGTGACTCAAAGCTGATTGGTGATGAATGTAATGATTTGATGTTAATATTTGAACTTGTTGTATTTGAGATGTTTGCCATATATCCATGTGGAGATCTTTAGTATCCAGTTGGAAATAGGTATCTGAAATTTGAAACAGTAGTTTTAGTCAGCAGCATCGCCTTAGGAGTAATATAGATTTAAAAAACCATGATAGTGACACAGCATATATATTGGCAAGAGGATCCAGAGGAATACCAACTGTAAAGGACCAACAAAATAAAATGGGAAAGATCTGTCAGAAAGCTTAAGACCTGCCAAAAATTTTCTATTTTCTATTCTAGTTTCCTTTTGCAAGACAAAACAGTTTTAGAATTTGGCTTAGGATAGTACAAAAATATTTCCTGTAATATAGGTCTAGTGATAGTCCTTAAAATATCCAGAAAACAATAGCAATTCCTGCCTTTCACTTCTCCTATTGTTAATTTTTCTACTAGCACTGGAAACCTTGTACTTACTTGGATAATCAGAATCTTTTTTTAGGAGCACCTTAACTTGATAGACTTGGAGTCCTTTATTCTCTGGACAAATTCACGCTTGCTTTAGAAATGTATGTTAATGATGAAAAATTGTGTAAAAGAGACATATAGCTTCTCCTTTTTCTATCAATGTTATTTATTTAGTGGAATTTACACTAATCTTGCTGACACTGTAGCAAAACAGAGTAAAGTGTTGTAAAGAGAGCAATTATGCTGACAGTTAATTTGAGTAGATAATTAATGACATGAGACAGCTTGCCTGGGTCTAAGAGAAAAGTACTGCCTGAGTGCTGGATGGAAACAGTGCTACCGAGGGAAATATATGTATTTTACTTTCACAAGTACGCATGCCCTTAAGTCTTTTTTTATAGTTACAAAAATAGATTACTATATTAGTTATCTGTTAGTAACTTGAAACAACGGACATTTATATCTCACAATTTCTGAAGGTCAGGAATCTGTGAGTGGCTTAACTATGTGGATTTGACTCAGGTTTTCTCATTGAAAGATCTTTAAGTAGTCGGCCAAAAGACCAAGCAGTTGGTTTAAGGCAGCAGTTCTCAACCTGTGGGTCGTGATCCCTTTGTTCAATTTGTAACAACACAGCAGTTAGGAAAGTTGAGAACTACTGGTTTAAGGGTTTACTGGGCCTGGAGAATCTCCTTTCATGGTCATTTACGTGGTTGTTGGCAAGACTGAGTTCTTCACCAGAATTCATTTCTTTGCTGTAGTGCTTCTCACTTCAAGGTAGCTACTTCCTCTGGGGGGAAGAGAAGAGAAAGAACCCATAATGGAAACTGCAGATTTTTATAAACTAATGTCAGCGACAACATGCCATCCCTTTTGCCCTGTGCCATTGGCCACCCGGACTAACCCTGGTACAGTTTAGGAGTGGTCTACACAAGGGTGTAAATACCAGTGACAGGGAGTATTCGAGTGGTCTTGGAGCCTTGACTGCCATACTTGTCATGTAGTGTCAATGAGAGAATTATGTCGTTACTTTTGTTTGTGCTTTGCTATAGTTAATTTAACCCATGATATAGCTACATTGTACGTTAACATTCTAGAAATATTGACTGAGTGTCCATTTCACACTTATGCTAAACACTTGAATTTTATTTTAAGAAGTCTCTTTGTAGAGTCCCATGTGGACTCTGTTAGTTACCTATTTAAAATCCTTCAATGAGTTTGCTGTGTTTTTGCTGTACAATCTAATTTTAGCTTTATGGAAATGATCATTTCTGTCTCAAGGGCCTATGTGCCAGGTGCCATTCTAAGGACTTTACATCTCATTCAATTATCAAAACAGCTTTGAGGAAGTATTATTTTTCTTATTTTATAAATGAACTTCTGAGCCCTCTATTTCTCTTCTTTTTATTTAAATATTCTATTCTTCCTTTCGGATTCAACTCAAGCAAGAAAACTTCCAAGAAGTTTTCTCTAATGCACCTATTCTGGATTAGGTGCCCCAATCTTGATTTACTTACTTTTCTGTCTTCATTAGACTCTAAACTGTAGCATAAGACTTAAAAACATGGTCTATGGAATGAAATAGTTTGAAGCCATTTCCTAGATCTACCACTTACTGTGACTGAGTATTTTATTCTTAGCCTACCTTTCTTCACTAGTAAAATTGGCATTAAAAAAACAATAGTATCTTCCTCCTAGAGTTTGTTGTGAGAATGAAGTAATATAAGCAATGTGCTTGCTGCTATGCCTGGCATTCAATAAATGTTATCTATAAAATCTTTGAGGTCACTTTTCTCCACAACTATATGTGTTAGGTACTACTATTAATGTGATATTTCTCATAGCATCTCTAGATGAATGGATAAGTGATTGAAGGATAGATGGAATCGTGGGGAGAAGAGCTAATTGTAGTGGGTAGAAAACTACATGGAAACATGATTTAACGTATAACAATAGGCAAAGAAAGAATGAATGAGAAAATAAGCAAAGGAATTTTGTCTTTTCATCCTTGTGTGCTAGCTAACAGCACAAATTCTAGATTTGGATTTGAATCACTGCTCCTGTCCTTATTAGCCATATAACATGGAGCAAATTTCTAAACTTAAATGCCTCAGGTTCTTTTTCTATAAAATGCAGATACTTCATAGGCTTCTTACAAGGATTAAATGTGATAATGTATGTAAAATATTTAGCATATAACCTGGAATATAGATGCTCAATAAACATTAACTAGTATTATTATTAAGTTGAGATAATTATGAAGATAGAATTTTGGTAGTAAGGGAAAGAAAATAGGATTATGATATATATGGTAATGATTTTTGAATCATTAATCATAGTTATCAAAAGTAGGCATGATAGAATGATCATGATTATTATTCTCTGTATTATACTATGTCCTCACTGGTCAACACAAATTTTTTCCCTAGTGCGTCTGAGGTAAAGTTAAAAATTAATCCTCATGAACTAAAATGTATGAAATGTTCATAAAATTCTGCCTCTTACCCTGTCATTACTTTAGCCCAAATGTTTGGAAAAGAAGAACCAAAAGTCTTTGGTCAGCTATTGACTGTATTGTGATTTAGGGAACATTCAAGTTTCGTCATAGAGACTATACTATTTAATACATGTGACAGACCTCAAGTGTGTCTAGGTTATTTATATTCTAGAAAGTAGAATTTGAGGATAGGTTAAAGGGAAGTCTTTTGAAACCTAAGAAGATAAGAAATATAATTGTTAAAATAACAACAGCCAGGCATTGTGGAGGGCACCCGTAGTCCCAGCTACTCGGGAGGCTGAGGCAAGAGAATCGTCTGAGCCCAAGAGCTGGAGGTTTCTATAAGCTGTGATGCCACAGCACTCTACCGAGGGCAACAAAGTGAAACTCTTGTCTCTAAAATAAAATAATAATAATGCTATCTAAGAAAGAATAGTAAGCTAGAAAGGTGGCTCACACCTATAATCCTAGGACTTTGGGAGGCCAAAGCAGGAAGATTGCTTGAGGCCACGATTCAAGACCCAAGACCAGCCTGGGTAACATAGCAAGACCTTGTCTCTACAAAAAATAAAAAAACTAGCTAACCATCATGATGAGCACTGGTAGTCCCAGCTACTCAGAAGGCTGAGATGGAAGGATCACTTAAGCCCATAAGTTCAAGGTTGCTGTGAGCTATGATGATGCCACTACACTCTAACTTGGGTAACAGAGTGAGATCCTGTCTCAAAAAAAAAATAAATAAATAAAGTGAGTCACTTTCAGCAACTGAATTAGAGAATTAATTCTCTAATTATTAGAATTAGAGAAACACAGAGTTCTTAAGGAGGTAATAAAGGAGATATTGATACGTAGATATAGGAATAGGGTGGGAAGGAGATGGAATTGTAAAATTACATTTCTAAAATGTGAATGTTCTCCCTTTCTGATAATATCAATATCTTCAGAAGGAAGGGGAAACCAGCATGTGTATTTAATAAAGCTTCCTTTAGGATGCTAATGCATGCATTACATGATGCCCTTCAAATAAGTTACAGGCCATGTCAGAAAATAGTAGTTTACATTATAAAATAAAATTGAAAATTAAAATCTGATGTTCTAGATAATATTTTTCTGGGGAAAGAAGTGGTTAGATTTGGGGTGATAACTTTAGATATGTTCTTTTAGGCAAAGAGGAGAAAAGCTACAGACAATGAAGACATCATTCTTTTATGTACAATTCTTCCTAGATCAAATTCTGTTCATTTTTGTTTACATATGGACAAATTGTTAATGCATATTTCTTTTTAAATTTTATTTAAATATTTCTTGATATTCATGTGCATAACCTGATAGGAGCATGACCGAAAGTTTATTTATTTATTTTTTGGTTAAAATTTAGTATTTTGGCCTCATTCATACATATGCTTTAGTCCCTAACCCCTGGGCCTGTGAGGAGCCAGGTCCACAGAAAGAGGTGAGGGGTAGGCCAGAGAATGAGAAAGCTTCATCTGTATATACGGCCACTCCCCATCACTCACACCACCCCCTGAGCTCTGCCTCCTGTCAGATAAGTGTAGCATTAGATTCTGATCGGAGCACTGACCCTACTGTAAACTGTGCATTGAGTGATCTAGGTTGCACTCCTCATGAGAATCTAATGCCTAATGATCTGAGGTGGAGATGTAATGTGCTTCAATTATCCCTAAACTATCCTCCTCACCCAGTTCATGGAAAAATTGTCTTTCATGAAACCGGTTTCTGGTGCCAGAAAGGCTGGGGACCACTCTCCATATATAACCTGAGTTAAGGTGATCTTCTTTGACTTTCTTCCACTGTGCCAAAGAATTTATGATGAAGGGACAGACTCAGTATTAAGTCTATGATTTTGTCTTGACTGAGAAGAACCATTATTTTAAATTAAGATTGCAGTCATAGGCTTGGTGCCCATAGCACAGGGGTTACGGTACTGGCCACATGCACCAAGGCTGCCAAGTTCAAACCTGGCCCGGGCCAGCTAAACAACAATGACAACTGCAACAGAAAATAGCCAGGCATTGTGGCAGGTTCCTGTAGTCCCAGCTACTTGGGAGGCTGAGGCAAGAGAATCGCTTGAACTAGGAGTTTGAGTGACACCATGGCACTCTACCAAGGGGTGCATAGTGAGACTCTGTCTCAAAAAAAAAAAAAAGATTGCAGTCATAGATGTAGGCTTTTCTTTGTTAAAGGGGGGAAAGGAAGCATCTGTTATGCTTGTGTAACTTTTCATTTTTTTAGAATTTAATATATTAATAAATAGAAGAATTAAAAATTTAAAAATCAAGTTCAACACATAATTATCATAGAAAACTATTGCAAACTTATGATTTTAAACTCTCATATTTTTTGCCCTATATTATAATATTCAAGAAATGCCCTATATTATAATACTCAAAGTTTACTTGTAATTAAAAAGTGGGGAAATAAAAAGAATCCTGCAGGCATTCTAACCATGACCCAGGCCATTGATAGTCTAGGCTTGAAATTAATCATTAGATTTTTGTGAATCCTTATTATACTCTCTTAGTATGTTCTGACTACTGTAACAAAATAGCATAGACTGGGTAACTTCTAAACAATGTAAATGTATTTTTCACAGTTCTGGAAGCTGTGAAGTCCAAGGTCAGTTGCCAGCAGATTTTGTATCTACTGAGGGTCTATTTCCTGGTTCATAGATGGCATATTCTTTCTGTGTCCCCACAGAGCCAAAGTGACATGGCAGTTTTCTGGAGCCTTTTTTATAAAGGTGCTAATAATTTCTTTCATGAGGGATGTGCGAGAACTAAATTGTGCCTGGAGAACCTTATGTTACTTTTATGTGTCAAATCTGTATTGTACCTGTATATGGCTAATACTTGATTTAAGTTTCTTGGTAAGGGGTTTGCAAAGCCAAAACAGGTATAGAAATAGTAACATATACATATCAACAAAAATCACTTGCTCAAACCCAAGCCCAGCCAATAAGATTACTCCTACTGTCTCAATCTAGTTTAGTTTCAGAATTGGCAGCTTTAAGATTATGAAATTCTGAGAAGATAGAAGTAGAAGCAACAAAGCCCAAGACCAGTGAAATCCTTTAGTAATATTAGCTTAATTTTCTAAGTTTGTTTTTTCTTAAAACTATACAGTGTTCAGTCACTAAACAATTTTAACACAGAACTTTGGCACTATGAATACATTACACATAACACACATTTACTGTCATGGAGTATATTTACCATATATTTACACCCATTTACTATATATATATGGATAAAGGGTACTAGTTGGATTTTCATAGATGAAAATCTGATGATTTAGGTTCTCTGGAATAGAGGCCCTAGTTAAGAGGCAGGAATTATTTGTGATCATTCAGCCATAGGATATATTTGTTTTCAGCTTCTTTACAAATCTTAGTCATCAACATTATTAATAGATAATTTGATCCCTCCCCACTCCAGCAGTATAAGCATATTTACTCCTAACCTTGGAACTCTTAATTCGCTCTTCTTGTGCTTTTCCATTCAGTCGTAACCCTTTCTTCCTTTAAAATTTGGCAAATCATCCTTGACTTTCATCATATTCAGACATGCTATTAATACTTCCCTTCAAGAACTTTCCTATTCCTCTTTTAATGTCTGTTTCTCACACTATACTAGTTCCCTTTATAGTACTGGTTCTTCTTACAGTTTGAATTTTTATTCATTTTACTCATATTCATTGTTGGAATTTTTGTGTCGTCCTCTTAGAATAAGATCTTTTCTTTGGATTAGGAAGGTAACTTTCCCAGAGCACTTGCAGGGGTGTCCAACCTTTTTTCTTTTTTTAGAAGAGTAAGAGTTGTCTTAGACCATACATTAAATTCACAAACACTAATGAAAGCTGATGAACAACAACAACAAAAATATTCATGCATACTTTTCATGATATCTGACACCACAGATAAGCAAAACAGGTCTCAAATAAGCTGGACAATAGGTGCATGCCATCATGCCCAGCTAATTTTTAAAAAATATTTTTGTGGGACGGCACCTGTGGCTCAGTGAGTAGAGCACCGGCTCTGTATACCGAGGGTGGCAGGTTCAAGCCTGGCCCCAGCCAACTAAAACAGCAATGACTACTGCAATAAAAAATAGCTGGGCGTCAGTGGTGGATGCCTGTAGTCCCAGCTACTTGGGAGGCTGAGGCAAGAGAATCGCTTAAGCCCAAGAGTTGGAGGTTGCTGTGAGCTGTGATGCCATGGCACTTTTTTTACTGAGGGCAACAAAATGAGACTCTGTCTCAAAAAAAAAAAAAAAAAGTTGTGAAAATTAAATCTTACTATATTGCCTAGGGTACTCTTGACCTCCAAAAATTCTGCTTCAGCCTCCCAAAGAGCTGGGATTTTAGATGCAAGCCACTACACACAACCTGAAAGACTTATTAAAAATTGCTTTTAAGAAGTGAAGTTACTTTTAATGAAAATCTAGTTGAAACTTTGGACCTATTTTTCTTAATTTCTGAAGTTTGATCTAGTTAGTAAAAATTGTTCAGCACTATCAAAGAACTCATAGTTCATCTTTTTTTTTTTTGTATTTACTATACCAAACAGTTATCCTGGAGGGGAAAATAGTATTTTATGCAAGCTCTTCTTATTTTGGTAAGTTACGTAATTATGTTAAACAAGTATTATAGAAGTTGGAGATAGTCATCTCTGATAAGATAGTTTTTGTTGTTTTCTGCTAGAAGAATGATTATCAAGAATATTTGATTATTGATTATCAAGAATATTAAACTGTGTAATACCATAACCTTGGTAAAATTCATTAATATACTTGTTTTATTGCTGCTTTTTATAACACTAAGAAATTAATGATGATTATAATATAGTTGGTAAGAGCTAAGATTCTGGGGCCTGAGTTAATTCAAATTCCTGTTTTGCCACCTCTTAACCTTAGTTTCCCCATCTGTAAAGTGGAGACAATAATACCTACATCATGAAGTTTTTGTGAAAGTTAAATGTACACACAGGAGAAATATTTATAATACTAAATGGTAGCAATTATTATTATTTTGTTTTGTTTTGTTTTTTGAGCAGTGTCTCACTTTGTTGCCCTCTGTAGAGCGCTGTGGCATCATAGCTCACAGCAACCTCAAACTCTTGGGCTCAACCATTCCTCTTGCCTCAGGCTCCCGAGTAGCTGGGACTACAGACACCTGCCATAACCCCAGGCTATTTTTAGAGATAGGGTATTGTTCTTGCTTTGAACGCCTGAGCTCAAGTGATCCACCCACCTCAGCCTCCCAGAGTGCTAGGATTACAGACATGAGCCACTGTTTCTGGCTGGTAGCAATTATTTTTAATAACATGTTGATATGATTTCTTTTGCAGTAAAGGAGTAAAGGTTTGTATAAACCTGAAAAATAATAGTTAAATTAATAAAAGTTTTTAATTAAAAAGTCATAAATATTGTAATAATTAGTTCTAGGAAGCTTTTCTATTCATTCTTTTTTTTTTAATAGTTTGAATTTTGGTTTTTATATTTATAAACCTCAAATGTTATTTCACACTCAGAAGATATTTCTAGTGCATTCAGTCATCATTTAGCTGAATTTTCTGATCCATAAAATGAATAATGATAGCATTTCACAGATTTATTCTGAAGATTAAATGAGATAATACATTTGAATAAAACCTTTGTAACTGAAAGTATTTTAATTCTTATCTAAGCAAACCATGAAAGTGATAAATACATCATTCTATTTTGCCAGTATTTTTTTTAAGATCTAGGGTCTCTGTCTATCACTCCAGCTGGAGTGCAGTGGTGTAATCTCTGCTCATAGTAGCCTTGAACTCTGGGATCAAGTGATTCTCTCACCTCAGCCTCCTGCATAGCTGGGATTACAAGTTTGAGCCACCATGCCTGCCTTGCCAGTAAATCTTAAATTAACTCGTTTTCATTATCAATTTAGTATTCAGTGCCCAAAAGGATAAATTTCATACCAGGGTTATGCAAGCAAGAGTGAATGCCTCCCTAAATTTTTTATCCCAGGCACCCTGTTTGCTTTACCCCTTTCCTGGCCTTTTTTGTATTGTTTGTATGTATTTTTTTCTTTTGAGAAGAAGGTAAGCTGAAAGACATTTTTTTTCTTTGAGACAAATTTTCACTTTGTCACCCTCCGTGGAACGCTGTGGCATCTTAGCTCACAGCAACCTCAAACTCTTGGGCTCAAGTGATTCATTTGTCTCAGCCTCGCAAGTAGCTGTAATGACAGGCACCCTCCACAACGCCTGGCTAGTTTTAGAGAGGAGGTCTCACTGTGGTTCAGGCTGGTCTCAAACCCGTGAGCTCAGGCAATCCACCTGCCTTGGTCTCCCAGAGTGCTAGGATTATAGGCATGAGCCACCATTCCTGGCCCTGAAAGATATTTTTATTGATAATTTTACTGCTAAAATTAAAAAAAAAAAAAAGAATGTATTAGTAATTTTATTATTTTCAGTTCTATTGTAAAGTTAAAGACTTAAGTAAATTAAATAAATAGTAGCATTTCCTTTTTTTTTTTATTTCATGGGTTAAAGAGTTTTAACTCTTGAGTTACATGCATCCAACTCCAAAGCTGTTTGCTGTTATTGAACCTGCCCGGCATATGCTTCAGATACACTGGAGCTCGGAAGTTGGAAATTGATAGAAAATTTTGTCACTTGTACCAGAGCTGAAACAATGTGGATTATGATGAGTTCTATCACCTAGCCTACTTTCCTGGAAGGAACACAAATCATTCAGTTATTCAGTAAATGTGTTTAGGGCCTCATTTCTATGCTATCTGCTAGGGATGTAATGAGGAGCAAGACACAACTAAACTAGCTATCTTATAGTAGTAGTATACGAAAAGAAAAATCACTGTCCTAAAATACAGTTTCTATTGTAATAGGTTTTCTGTTTCTCTTAGAATATTCAAACTTTTTAGCACAGTTTTTAAAATTCCACATAATCAAGTTTGGGACCCATAATACAGTGGTTACAGCACCAGCCACGTACACCGAAGTTGGCAGGTTCGAACCCATAGTTGGGGCCAGCTAACCAACAATGACAACTGCAACAAAAAATAGCTGGGTGTTGTGGTAGGCGCTTACAGTCCTAGCTACTTGGAAGGCTGAGGCAAGAGAATTGCTTGAGCCCAAGAGTTTGAGGTTTCTGTGAGCTGTGACGCCACAACAATCTACTGAGGACCACATAGTGAGACTCTGTCTCAAAAAAAAAAAAGAATTCCACATAATCAGGCAAGTACCTATTTTTTAACCTTTTCTCTAGCTAACCCTCCACCACTATACCACCACCGTACTTTAGTCCCAGTGGTGGTCTCATTTATTTCCTAAAAGAGCTCTCAACTTTTGGAAGACCTTTCTGCCCCTGCTCCTCTCAAAGCAAAGCCTCCTTCTTACCTTTTAAGACTCAGTATATCTGTATTACCTTCACAGATCAGTGTTCCTTTAACCTACCCCATCTTCCTGGATCTCCCTCCTTATTCTTCATGAGAGGACGCTATTCTTTTATAGCATTTTCTGAATTTATGTATTTATTTATTTATTTATTTTTGAGACAGAGTCTCACTAAGTCCCCCTCAGTCGAGTGCCATGGTATCACAGCTCACAGCAACCTCAAACTCTTGGGCTTAAGAGATTCTCTTGCCTCAGCCTCCCAAGTAGCTGGGGCTACAGGCGCCTGCCACAATGCCTGGCTTTTCTTTGGTTGTAGTTGTCATTGTTGTTTGGCAGGCCTGGGCTGGGTTCGAACCCACTAGCTCTGGTGTATGTGATTAGTGCCCTAGCCGCTGACTAAGGCGCTGAGCCTGAATTTACATATTTATTATCTGCCTCTTTCCAGTGGGTATTTGCTCACCCCTATATCTAAAGTCTTGTATGTCATGGATATTCAATAAATATTTGATGTTCAGTGGCTAATGTTTCAGAGATAAAAGTATTTTACTTGTACTCCAGGTGGTCTAAAATACTCCATTGTATTCTACTTGCACTTAAAAAAGAAATTGAAATACTAGGCATTCTGAAACTGTTTACACACCACGTTTATACTTTCTTTATGGCCTAAGTGCACATACTGTATTTGACTAATATTAAAGGAGAAAAAATATGGGGGAAGGAGTAAATAAAAAATATTTTATTTTTTAAAGGACTTACAGTGTGCATAATTAAGAAACTTCCATTTTTAATCTTATCCTCACTTTAAGATAGAGTTAACTTCAGTGAACTTTTAACATTTTAACTTTCTTACTTCATTTATTCAGCAAACATTTTGAGCTCCTTCTGTGTGCCAGGCAGTTTTAAAAATTGGGGATACTGTTGTGAGTATGCTAAGCAAAGTCTATGTTTTCTTGCATCTTGCATGCTAGTAAGAAAGGCAGTTTATTAACAAGTAAACAAATGAATTCACGGTATAGTCTCAAGTAGTAATCAATGCTATAAGAAAGTAGAGCAGAGTTAGGAGTCACAAATAAGTGGGAATTATGGCTGTCTTAGACAAGATGGTCAGAGAAGGCCTTGCTTGGGAGGTGCTATTTGAGGAAATACATGAATAATGGAGTGGGTTGAGCATTCCAGACACCAGACAGAGGAAACAGCAAACATAAGTTCTGGGATAGGAGGAATCATGCCACATTCATAGAATAGAAGGATGACTGGTGTGGCTGGAGTAAGAAGAGTGGGAGAGAGTGAGAGGTGGCAAGGGTCGTGACCTCATGTAGAGTTTTGTAACCAAGATAAGATGTTTGGATTTATTTATAGGTGATAGGAAGCCATTGGAGGGTTTGGAGTGTGGAGATGTGTTTAGGGAGTAACTCATTTGTATGGAAACCAGTTTGTAGGATACTTTTGCAGTAGACAAGGTAATAATGGCTGAAAAGAAGTTAGACTTGGAATATATTTTGAATTTCAGGACACTATGACTTCCCTGCTGGCTTAGATAATAGAGTGTGAGGAAAAAATAATTAAAGATAACACCTTGTTTTTTTGTGGTTTTTTTGCTTGAAACAACTGGATATAAGGAGTAATTTATTGGCATGAGAAAGATTGAGGAAAGGCAGGCTATTGGGGGATAGTAGAGAATGATTGACATTTATTTTATACACAGACATCAATTGAAGATGTAAGGTAGAAAAAGACAAGTGCTTCTGAAATAATACTTCAAAGCAATCAGTATCTGAAATTGGAGAATCTGAAAAGGAGTTGTTTACCTTTTTGTTGCTACTTCCTAGCTTAGTGTCTGCTGTAGAATAGACATACAAGTGCTGAGAGGATGGATCGATAACTAGGCATATATTCATACATTGAACAAATACAGTGTCCTTCCTATAATGGCATTTATAGGTATAAATGAGAATCACCACCATAATAATGTCAAATATTGATATAGCACTTACTTCGTGCCGAGCACTCTTCCTAATGTTTATCATGTATTAACTCAATTTTCCTAACACTGTGATTTAAATTCTTATTATTATCATTAGTATTTCTGCTCCACACTTGAGAAAAGTGAGTCTTCCTGAAATTAAGCAACTTGTCCAAGGTGGTATAGCTAATAAGTGGCCAGAATTTGAACCCCCATGGTGTGGTTACAGAGTTTATGCTCCTTCCAGTACACTATACTTCTTTCCATTATCATGACATACTATTCATCAAAATCTGTAACTATCTATCTGTTGGCCACTTGGTATGGGGGGATGGTGATAAAAGTGATACTTGAGTGAAACATAAAGATTATTGGTGAGAAAATGCCACTTTAATCCTTGGAGGAGGAATTTACTTTAGCATAGTCCTGCTGGGCTGATCTGAATCACAAACCATGTCTTAATCCTTATCTGAAAAGTAAGTAAAATGCCAAATTAGTAGTATACTTAAGTCCTACCTCCTAAAATGTCTTAGTTTGAGAGAAAAATGGTAGTAGGCCACTCTTGCTGATATGTGAGTTTATACCTATCCTGTTTAGTTAAATAAAGATATTCAAATCATCAATGGCTAGAAAATAGAAAATATTGAGTATAACAATTATGTTAGCTGGAATTAATTTGTAGGAAATGAATATGGGAAAGATGACTTGACAATCAAAATTATATTATGGGGGTTATACAGTTTCCTCCTCTTTCCAAATCATAAATGACTTTCTCTTCTGATGCCTCCATTGGACACAACCCATGCCTACCACTGCCTCCACTTTGAGGGTTATTTTTATAGTGAATCACTGTTACAGAGAATAGCCCATCTTCTATTGGTCCCCTGGAAATGAAAAAGCGTTGAAAACAATTGAGGTTTTGCAGGGATGTGTGTAATGACTATAGGATTTCATATATCTTTTTATTCAAAACTTATCAAGTACCTACTTGACAGGTAGAGACGAAAAAAATGAATTTAAAAAGACAAGGTTTTTTCCCTCCAGAAAGTTTAGAGTTGAGAGCACATCTTTAACACATTTGCATATACATCCAAGAGACTCAAACTAATCAAGCTAAATCATTAAAAGGAGAAAAGAGTTGAATGCGCAGGTGGCTGCAGTGTACACACTTGTCATTTAATCTTGCAAAATGGGTGCTGTTATTCTTGTTTTTCAGGTAAGGAAACTGAGGTTCAGTGAGCAGAACTTTTCATTACTAGTAAGCTTTGGGGAGCAGTATTTGAGCTTATATCTTCCTGGTTTCAGAACCTATGCTCTTACAACTAATGCCTTCCCCCCCAATTCTTTATTCTTTTTTTTTGTTGAGATGAATTGAGAGCAAGATGAATGAGAAAAAAATAGTGTTTATTGCATAGGCATGAATATAACTTCCTATTTAAAAGGACCATTGAGTAATCATTTTTTTTCTTTCCTTATAAATTTCTTCTCTCTGTGTAGTTTCTGTATCTACCGAGCTGCTTTCTTATTTGTTTTGTTTTGGTGCTTTTATGTTAGAGATGTTCCTGAAATATATGATTGCCACTCACATAAAAATCATTAAAATTTAGTTAGAAGCTCTGAATACCTGGATGGTGTTTGTGAACATAATTGTGAGGTTATTTGGTAGCCCACTTAATATCTTTCTCTTAGATTTACTGTATTATTTAGTTCTGACTCTTCTCATTTCATGTCAGGATATGAATATTCATGGTTGCAAATGTCCTAGGATGTGGAGACAGGACACAGTCTGGTATATACAACATTGTTTATATAAATTTTTCCTTAATGCTGTCTTTTTTAGAATGGTAACTTTTTCCTTGATTTTGTCTACAGTCCTCTGGTACAGAGAATTCTGTTTTATACTTTCCAAATAATAAACCTTCATATTTTTTCCATCAGTAAAGAGAGGAGAAAAGAAGATCGAGAAGTCTGTCTTATTCTTAAGTGGACTTCCAGCCAATCCTCCTGTTTTTAACCCCCTTTATACCCCAAGACCTGAGATAACCTGTTATCACCACTCCCAGACCCTTTTAGTGGGGTGAGAGCTCCTTTGGTTTGCCTGTTGTCTTTTCTTACTGCTGGATTTCAATTCAGCATTTTTTTTTTTTTATTTACTAAGTAGGTTAGTACTTGTCCATAACTTTTTCCAACTTTGAAAATTTTTTATCTGAAAAGTTATATCTTCTAAACTTGATTGCCATTTCAGTGGAGTTTTAGGAGAGAGAGTTAATATGTTCATTAAATTCACCATCTTTAACTGATATTATTTATTTTTAAAGATTTAGTTTAGTTTAGTTTATTATGGTTTTAGTTATGTAGAAGTTTTCAATTTGTATGTATTCTGATCTGTTCATCTTTTTCTTTATGAGTTTTCTTCAAAACTACAAAGTCCTTAACAACAAGTTATAAAGATATCCCCTTGTATTTACTTCTAATACTATTTTAGATTTTTTAAATGTAATAATTGATTTTGTGTGCATTGTGAAGATGTAATGGTAAATAACTTTTTTTAATCGCTAGCTGATTTTTCAAAGACTCCTTATTGTATAGACTATTGTTCATATTTTTTAAGTGTTTTTTTACTTACTGGTAAGCAATTTCCATTTTGTAACATAAACTTGTCTGATATTTTTGTCCTAGTTTAAGTACTAAGAGTAATATACTGTTCATATGGCCCCCTTTTTCATAGAGTTCACTGTATTTACTTGCAAGTAGTCACCTCGAGAAAATTAGTTTTTGATCAATCTCTTTAATGACTTTTATTGATTATCTTACCTTTTTGTGAAGAATATTTAAAAATTATACTTTTAAAGTTTTTGCTTGGCTATAGAAATATAATTTTTTAATAGTGATTTTATAACAGCATTCTTGCTAATTTTTCATTCTAATAATTTCTTTCTTTTTTTTTTGAGACAAGAGTCTCAAGCTGTGGCCCTGGCTAGAGTGCTATGATATCACAGCTCACAGCAACCTCAAACTCTTGGGTTTAAGCAATTCTCTTGCCTCAGCCTCCCAAGTAGCTGGAACTACAGGCAACCACCACAACGCCCAGCTATTTTTTGTTGTTGTTGTTACAGTTGTCATTGTTGTTTAGCAGGCCCACGCCAGGTTTGAACCTGCCAGCCTCGGTGTATGTGGCCTGCTCCCTACCAACTGAGCTATGGGCGCTGCCTCATACTAATAATTTCTCTGTAGATTCTTTTTGAGTTTTCTGTATTGACACATCATTTATGGACAATGGTAGTTTTGTTTTCTTTCCTTCCAATCCTTTCATCTTTTATTTCTTCTTCTTATTGAGTTGGCTGGAACCTCAAGTACAACGCTAAATAGGAAGCATGGTAATGGCCATTCTTCTCTTCTATTTGATTTTTTTAGAAGAATGCTCCTAATGTTTTACCATTACATGTAATGTTTGCAGTGGGGTTTTTATTTATTTGTATATTCCATTTATCAAATTATAAAGTACCTTTCTATTCCTGGTTACTTAGAGTTTTCCTTTTTGAAATTATGAATAGGTTTTAAAAAGAGAATATTTTTACATTGATTTCGATAAGATTTTTCACCTTAGATTTATTTATTTATTTATTTTGAGACTGAGTCTCACTTTGTTGCCCTTGGTAGAATGCCGTGGCTTCATAGCTCACAGCAGCCTCAAACTCTTGAGCTCAAGTGATCCCCTTGCCTTAGCCTCCTGAGTGGCTGAGACTACAGGTGCCCACCACAATGCCCAGCTATTGTTTTTAGAGATAGGGTCTCACTCTTGCTCAGGCTGGTTTTGAACTTATGAACTCAGACAATCCACCTGCCTTGGCCTCCCAGAGTACTTGGATTACATGTGTGAGCCACCGTGCCCAACAACCTTCTATTTTTTGATGAAGTGAATTTCATTATAGATTTTCTAATGTCGACCCAACCTTGCAACCTGGATAAACTAAACTTGGTAATGACGTATTTTTTTTTTTTCTAACATTGCTGATTTGGGTTGCTAAGTTGTCTCTTGGTATGCAAGGAGGCATTCATTCGAGGAACCCTCATGGATACCACAGTTTGCACGTATTCTAGTCCCATAGTCAACCCTGTGGAACCTGCACATATGAAAAGTTGGCTCTCCATATAGGTGGGTTTCATACCCTAAAAATACTGCATTTTTGGCTTGCATTCAGATGAAAGAAATCCAAGCTTAGTGTGGCAAGATTTTAAATTACTGATTCAAATTCTCTAATAACCGTTCAAGTTATTTTATTTCCTTTTTATTGAGCTTTGGTAATTTATACTTTTGTAGGAATTTTCTGCTTGGTCTCAATTTTCCAATTTATTAATACAAAGTTATTCATAACTCTCTCCTATTAGCTTTCTAATCTTTGTGTTTGTGTCCCATTTTTCATTCCTAATACCACCTGTCCGTGCTGCTTCTCTTGATCAATCTGATTAGAGGCTTGTTTAATTGTATTAGTTCTTTCAGAGGATCAATGTTAGCTTTATTTGTCAAATGTTATCTTTGTTTTCAAATTCATTAAATTCTGCTCATATCTTTATTTCCTTTTTTAAGCCTTCTTTGGGGTATTTCTGTCTTTTATCCTTAACTTCTTTTCTTTTCTTTTCTTTTTTTTTTTTTTTTTTTTGAGACAGAGCCTCAAGCTGTCACCCTGGATGGAGTGCCGTTGCATCCCAGCTCACAGCAACCTCCAATTCCTGGGCTCAAGCGAGTCTCCTGCCTCCGCCTCCCAAGTAGCTGGGACTACAG
>CAUYRH010127433.1:0-22555 GCA_963574655.1 Perodicticus potto | reverse complement strand
TTTTCTCAGAGTTTCATAGTTCTCTTTATAGAGATCTTTCACGTTCTTTGTTAGGTAAATTCCCAGATATTTCATCTTCTTTGGCACTATTGTAAAAGGAATAGAGTCCTTGATTGTTTTTTCAGCTTGACTATTGTTGGCGTATATAAAAGCTACTGCCTTGTAAGTATTGATTTTGCATCCTGAGATGCTGCTGTATTCCTTGATCACTTCTAAGAGTTTTGAAGCTGAGTCCCTGGAATTCTCCAGGTATAGGATCTTATCATCAGTGAAGAGTGAGAGTTTGATCTCCTCTGACCCTATTTGGATACCCTTGATCACCTTTTCTTGCCTGATTGCGATGGCGAAGACTTCCATTACTATGTTGAATAGCAGTGGAGACAGCGGGCATCCTTGCCTTGTTCCTGATCTGAGTGGAAATGTTTTCAATTTTACACCATTCAATATGATATTGGCTGTGGGTTTGCTGTAGATGGCCTCTATCAGTTTTAGAAATGTCTCTTCTATGCCTATTTTCTTAAGAATCCTGATCATGAAAGGATGCTGGATATTATCAAAGGCTTTTTCTGTGTCAATTGAGAGAATCATATGGTTTTCGTTTTTTATTTTATTGATGTGACGTATTATATTTATAGATTTATGTATGCTGAACCAACCCTGTAACCCTGGAATAAAACCAACTTGATCATGGTGTATAAATTTTTTTGATGTGTTGTTGAATTCTATTTGCTAAGTAAGATCTTATTGAATATTTTTGCATCAATATTCATTAACAATATTGGTCTATAATTTTCTTCCTTTGTTGGATCCTTTCCTGGTCTGGGTATCAGGGTGATATTTGCTTCATAGAATGTGTTGGGAAGTATTCCTTCTTTTTCTGTGCTTTGGAAAAGGTTGTATAATATAGGAACTAGTTCCTCTTGAAAGGTTTGATAGAATTCGGATGTGAAGCCATCTGGTCCTGGACTTTTCCTTTTAGGGAGATTTCATATTGTTGATGCTATTTCAGTGGTTGATATGGATCTATTCAAGGTTTCTAATTCTTTCCAGTTGAGTCTAGGAAGGTGGTGTGCTTCCAAGTATTGGTCCATTTCCTTCTGATTTTCATATTTCTGGGAATAGAGATTTTTGTAGTAATCATTGAAGATTTTTGAATTTCTGAAGTGTCTGTTATTATTTCTTCTTTATCATTTATGACAGACGATATTAGAAATTTTACTTTTCTATTTCTTGTTAGGTTGGCCAAAGGTTTATCAATTTTGTTAATCTTTTCAAAAAACCAACTTTTTGTTTCGTTGATCTTCTGAATGATTCTTTTGTTTTCAATTTCATTTAATTCTGCTCTAATTTTGGTTATTTCTTTTCTTCTGCTGGGTTTGGGGTTGGAATGTTCTTCCTTTTCCAGTTGCTTGAGATGATCCATTAAGTTGTTGGCTTCGTATCTTTCTGTTTTCTTGGTGAAGGCTTCCAATGCTATAAATTTTCCTCTTAGGACTACCTTTGCCGGTAGTCCCACAGGTTTTGATAGTTTGTGTCTTCATTGTCATTTTGTTTCAAAAATTTGGTGATTTCCTTCTTAATCTTGTCTTTGACCCAGCTATCATTCAGCCGAAGATTATTTAGCTTCCATGACTTTGTTTGAATATGAACATTGCTGTTGCTGTTGATTTCAGCTTTTATTCCATAGTGGTCCGAGAAGGTTCAAGGAATAATTTCTATACTTTTAAATTTGCTGAGGTTAGACTTGTGTCCTATGATATGATCTATTTTGAAGGATGACCCATGGGCTGATGAGAAGAATGTATATTCAGTTTTATTAGGGTGAAATGTTCTGTAGAGTTCTGTAAAGTCCATTTGTTCTAGGGTCAGGTTTAAGTCTAATATTTCTTTGTTTAGTTTCTTCTTGGAGGATCTATCCAAAATTGTCAAAGGGGTATTAAAATCTCCAGCTATTATAGTGCAGGAAGATATCAAGTTGTTCATATTCATTAGGGTCTGCTTTATGAATCGAGGAGCCTTCTGGTAGGTTGCATAAATGTTATTTATTGAAATTTCTTCATGTTGGGTGTTTCCCTTGACAAAGATGTAGTGTCCTTCCTTATCTTTCTTTATCTTTCTTGGTTTAAAGCCAATTGTATCTGCTACTAAAATTGAAACCCCTGTTTCTTTCTGGTTTCCATTTGCCTGTATTATACAAGTCATTCCCTTCACCCTGAGTCTAGTTTTATCCTTTAACATAAGGTGAGATTCTTGTATAGAGCAGATATCCGGTCTGATTTTATGTATCAAGTCAGCCAGCCTCTGCAATTTAAACCATTCACATTAATTGAGAGAATTGATAAACCTGGTTGTGTTTTGGGTGCATTGATATTCAGGTGTCTAGTGGACATTTTTAATCCTTTCACCACTGTGGAAGTTGGGTTTTGTTCAAAAATTTCTGGGTGAGTTTACCTTGGAGGTAGAGCGTCACATTGGCCATTGTGGAGGATGGGTGTGAGAATATCCTGGAGAGCTGGTTTAGTTATGGCAAATTTCTTCAACATGTCTATGTCATTAAAGTATTTGATTTCTCCATCACAAATGAAACTCAGTTTAGCCGGATAGATGCTCCTGGGCTGGAAGTTGTTTTGTTTTAGGAGACTGAAGGTCAATGACCATCTTCTTCTGGCTTAAAACATTTCAGCTGAGAGATCTGCAGTTATTCTGATATTTCTCCCTTTATAGGTGATGCTTTTCTTACGTCTGGCTGCTTGCAGAATTTTCTCCTTCATCTTAACTTTGGCAAAGTTAACCACAATGTGTCTAGGAGATGCTTTATTTGGATTGAGTCTTGCTGGGGTTCTGAAAGTGTTTGCTATCTGAAGTTCTGTATCTCTTGCAATGCTTGGGAAATTCTCCTCCAAAATCTCTTGGAGTAGAGCATCTGTACCTTTAGGATCATCCTCTTCTTCTTCGGGAATTACTGTAAGACGAATGTTTGATCTTTTGGAGTGATCCCACAACTCTCTTAGGAAATGATCAGTTTTTATTTTCCATTTGTCTGCCTTTTTGAGTGTTTGGGAACATTCAAAAGCTTTGTCTTCAGTTTCAGAGATCCTTTCTTCTGCCTGGTGAACTCTGTTAATGAGGGATTCTACTGTATTTTGGAGCTCCTCAACTAACTTTCGTTTCCTTGAGCTCTGCTATCTCTTTTCTCATTATGTCCATATCTTTGGTGACTTGGGCTTTGAATTCATTAACTTCTTGAGATAACTTTAGAACCACTCTTTGGGATTCAATTTCTATCTTTTCTTCCATTCTATTTATCTTATTTGCAATCCATATTCTGAATTCAACTTCTGATATTGCTGCCATTTGTCTATGCATGGCATCTTCAGTTATACTCCTTTGTCATTTCTTGGGGGAGAGGGGTTGATCTACTATTTATTAATGTTGCCAGAGTTCTTCTGTTGGGTCCGCACCATGTTTATTTTCCACTGTTTGGTTATTAGAACTGGTAGAGTGAGATTGAATTGGGGTTCCCTGTAGTAGAGATAGCCCCTTACCAAAGCTATAGGCTTTGTAATTGCGGCATATCTCCTACAATCTTACAAAAGCTCCTTTCAGAGTTTTGGGCAGAGACTCTAAGGACCTACATGGTGAGATAGCACAAGCTAGCTCTGTTTTGATATCAGCCAACCTCTGCCCTATCCTAAGAAACCACAGTATTAGATTTAAATGTCGACTGTGAAGAGATACAAACAGCTGTGGCACCCAGCCCTCACCCTTCACTTCTTTTCCACTACAGAACTTCGAAGGTTTTCCTCAGAATGTTCCTGAATGGACAGCCCCAGACATGGGTTCCAACCAAATTATCTCATGCAGTGCAAACCCTGCCCAATGGAGAGGGATTCAAGGGTCTCCAATAGCACAATTGGAGCCAGAGGTCCACACTCCCACCTGCCAGACTCAGTCTACACTATTGTTTGCTTCTCTGCTCACAGGCTCAGTTGGGGGCAGGGGCAATACCCCTGCCCACTGGTCTCAGTCCACACACAGCTAGCCTCTGCTTGCTAGATCAGTTGGAGTCAGGGGATCACACCCCTGCTTGCCAATCTCAGTCCACTGCCTGGTAAGCCTCTGTTCGCAGGCTCTGTTGGAAGTCAGGCCCTGCCCTCCAGTCTCAGTCCACACACAGCTAGCCTCTGCTTGCTAGACCAATTGGAGTCAGGGGACCATGCCCCCACCTGCCAGTCTCAGTCCACTGACTGGCGAGCCTCTGTTTGCAGGCTCTGTTAGAGTCAGGGCACCTTACTCTACCCACAGGTCTCAGTCCTCATCTGGTAAGCCTCTGCTCACCAATCCTGCTAGAGGCAGTGGACCACGCTCTAGCCCTCAGGTCTTGGTTCACACCCAGTAAGCTACTGCTTGAGGGTTCTGTTGGAATGAGGGGACCACACCCTTGCTCTCAGGTCGCAGTCCACTCCTATCAAGCCTCTGCTCGCAGGCCCAGCAGGGGCTGGAGACCAGACCTGTCTGCCGAACTCAGTCCACACAGGACAACCACTTTCTTGCTGTGGGTGTAGTCAGAGCCGGGGGTTCTGCATTGTGTTCTGCCAGACAGCCCGAACTGAAAGTCAACACTACCATTGGCCAGGCATCGTCATAACCAGGGGACCACTCCTCCTGCTGAGTGTCCTTTTCTTCCTACACCCTTTTTCTTCTGTGTTAGTCAAAGATTCCATCCTGATGGTTGGTGGTCCACACTATGCCTGGATCACTCAGGACAAGACCAAACACTCTATGCTCTGCAGGGGGCAGAACTTCCAGACCGCCATGCAAGGGGGAAAGGGTGGACTAGGAGTTTGGACTTGTGGGGGAAAGTATCTGTTCAATTTTATGCCTGGCAGGGTGGTGTCTAGGTTCTTAAGTGGGACCTCCGTGAAGAAAGAGACCTGGAGTTTAGCAGCTCTCTCCAGCGAGGTAAAATGAGAGATCTTTTGTTCCCTGTGGCAGGCCTCCTGTTTGGGGGAGGGCGTCTCCCATCCTCTAGTCAATAGGCTTTGTACCTGTAATTTGTTTACTTGAATGTTCTTCCTTGGAGTTACAGCTTGCCATACTTTTTTCTTGGCTCAGCTCCCATCTTTGACTTCATAGAGTCTGATTTTGTCCAGTTTTTCTTCCTCTACTCAGGAGCCTCTGCTGAGGGTTGCCACCCCTTAGTTATTATTTTAATTCTGTTAAAATGTAAAAATGTTGGTATGACAGTTTGGTGGAGAATTAATATTTATTGGTATATGAGCATGTTTATGCTTGGGGAGGTTACTTTATTCAAACAAGTATTCTCTTAAAAAAATGGAGCTGGTCACAGTTAGATGAACATCATCCATTAGTATATTTAAAAGCAAGTGCAAGAAACAGGAGAGACATTCAACTGGTGAAGGGCTCAGAAACCATATTTTGGAAGGAGCATTTGCAAATGGTGGTCATTTCTTCAGCTCTTTGAAGAACAAACAGCCTTGTGGGAAAGAGGTTAGACTCCAGAGGGCAGAACTAGAAACAGTATATTAAAATGAACAGGAAATATTTCAATACATTATAAGACAAAACTTTCTCAATGTATAGTGCACCAAAATGGAAATGGCTGTTGTACTAGGGGGTAAAGAATGGAGTTCCTAGGAGCGCTCAGGCAGATGCTGTACAGACCTTTCAGAGACATTTTTCATTGAGATCTTGCCTTAGAAAAGAAATTGAAATGGAAAGTCCCTTCCAGTTTCAAGATCTCATACAAATCTTCTGAAAATTATTCTCTATTATATGCCCTAAAAATCAATACTAATTATGTGACAAGATATTTATATAAGATTGAATGCTATTTAAATACTATTTAAGATTAGTATACTAGTCCCTTTATCCATGTTATCTCACATCATTTAGTACGCTTAGTTTTTCATTGTTCAGTTGGAACTTATAAGAAGTAGTTTCTAAAATGATGAATTCTTAAAATAATTGGCATTTTACCTTTTTTTTTTTTTTTTTTTTTTTGGTGTTGGAACATAGGACTGTTCTGATGGCTACATGTACAAAATACACTTTCAAATTAAAAATGGGACCATGGTGTCACATCTAGGAACATCTGGCCATGGACAGACATGTCTTCCTTTGGAGGTGAGTACTTTAACCCTTCATGTTCTCCTTTCCAGTTTATTTATAAAGTATAAGTTTGAGAATTTAAATCTGTGAAGTACGTATTTTTAACAGTAAACTGCCACTGTAGGCAGTGGCGCATGTCACACCTCCCTGGTGAAGGGCTCAGCTATAACTTGTACTTTTCCTAACAAATGTAAACAATGTAACCTAGTTGTATGTACCCTTATATTAATCTGAAATAAAAATAAATAAAATCAGTGATCACTAAAAAGAAACAGAATTTCCATTGAATACTGAGCCTGTTATACAGGGATAAGGAGGCATTTATTTTTGTAATATGGAAAGCAGGAATTGTGGCAAAGTTAAAGATCCACTCTGAGTCTATTCAGACTGTAGTGAACCTTTTTCCTTTTGGTTTTTCTTGGATCTGAAGACCACAGATACCTTCTGTTGTCTATTGATTTATTCCCCCCAGTTATGTTCCCTCAGGATCATGCAAGACCTATCCCTAGGCTGCTTAATACTTTTCTGGAGACTTCTTGGCTTGGTCTACCTTTACTTTTTCTCTATCCCTTCGACAATATGTTTGGTTTGGGTTTCATTACTTAGGTGTTAACCTTGACTTGAAAACCTTGCTAAATTAAATTTTACTAAAATGCTAATGGCTTAGTGATTTTCTGGGATATTTTCAATTTTTTTATCAAAATGCAAATAATCTTATTTTATTACTTACTGTTAAAAATTGTATATATCCATTGTAAAAATAAACAATAGAGAAATGTATAAAAATGGTAAAAAAATATCTCCCATACCTCTGCCCTTCAATAAATAACCACTGTTAATATTTTAGTAAATATCCTTTTATACATTTCTATCATATACACATATGCATATTGCTTTTTTTGCAGTGACCAAGTATATTGTGAACATCTTTTCATGTCAATAAATGCAGATTTCCATAGTTATTTTTAGTGGCTTCATTGCATTCTATCCTGTGGAAGCACCATAATTATGTGGAGCTCATATTGAAGTAAAATAATTGAATTTTGAAAGGATTGGAGGAGACATAATTGTTTCAATACCAAAGAGAAGAAATCATGAATGCTTAAATTATGAGTATCCTAGTAAAATAGGAGAGGTGATTTTTGTTAGTTCAGAAAAAGCTCTTTCTCAGGACCTGTTAAATCAGGCCCACTTAGCAACTGGGTGTTAGCTCTCTCTGCCTATGTGTAATTCTGGCCTAGAAGTAACTTTCACCAATATACAGTAGTAGAACTTCCATAGTCGACCACTTCCCTATACTGACCATCTCTGTAAGTTGACCTAATTTCCATAGATCAGATGGACATGTGTTACATGTGTACATCAGCACAGTAGGCCTAGTTCCTTATGTTGACACCCTCTGTGTGTTGACCAGTTTGTTACAGTCCCTTGGGTGGTCAACTTATACAAGTTCTACTGTAAGAACTTTGGTTTTTATTCTCCAGGGAATTGTGCTTGATGATAAGCTGAGTGGCCCCAGATGGGAGCTTGAATCTTGATTATTGTTTCATGGTTCCAATAATCAACATCAAATCTGAAGCCAAGAATATTAGGAAGCTTTTCAATTCATTCTATATTAACTTTTAAAAGTTTAAAGAAATTAACATAAAAATGATGACTTAAAAGATGAATTACCAGTTTTTGCCTCACAAGTTGGCAGAGATTTCAAAAGCACTAAAAAGTGGTGTTGACAGTGTGAGGGAACTGACACTTTCTGGTTGATGTATTAACTTCACAAAGTTTAAAGATGTGCACATACTACAAATAATCTAATGCAATTCTAGGAATTTAGCTTCATAAATTATAAGTTTTTACAACATTTATTTTATTTCCAATATTTTCCAACAAATTTCAAACATATGGAAAAACTGAAAGAATTTTGCAGTGAATATCCATATACTTACTACCCAACATTATGCCGTACTTGCTTTATCATGTATCAATCCCTCTATCCGTCTATCAACGCATCTTTTTTGATGTAATGTTTTTACATCAAAGTAAATTGCAGACAGACACTCATAAAATAATAAAAAATGTAAACGGTGATTTACCTGTAAGTATTTTCATCTCATTATTTATAAATAAAAAAAAGTGAAAATAATTGAAATGCACAACAGTAATGAATGGTTAATTATGGCACATCTTTATGAGAGATGCAGCTATTAAAAATGGTCTATTTAATTGCAAGGATTAAGTGTGCATATTAAGTGAAAAGGTAGATTATATGGTATGAACAGTAGAATCCAAGTATTGTTAACACTTTTCAAACTATCTATTGACTATTATGATTTTAAATCAGTATTCTTTTTTCGTTTTTCATTTATCTCTTCAAAAAGTGAAACTGATACCTTTTTAAATCTCACCCCCCTTGAAATCCCTGGGATTATTTTTGCTTGGTCCAGTGGTTTCATTTTGAGTCACCATCCATCCTCAATAGCTTCCTTTACTGCTGTAGCTCTTGTATGCATCTCACTGTCTCTCTTTCTAAATAACAGAGGAAGATTTTAAAGTTTGGAATAAGACAGTCCAGTCCAATAAGACATGCCATCTTGATGTATCTCCCATGCCCCATAACAGAAACAGTAACTGAAAGAGTATATATACAAATATATACATACATATATAAGGAAGGAAGATTACATGTACAAACCTATATATATGTTTGTGTAAGTATATGTAATCTTCCTTTCCTACTACAAATAATTTCCCCCTTCCAATCGGCTAAGATTTTCTTAGCTGTTTTCCTTTTTAGTAATTTTCATTATTTTTCTTCCTTTTTTTTTTTTTATTAAATCATAGCTGTGTACATTAATGCAGTTTTGGGGTACAATATGCTGGTTTTATATACCATTTGAAATATTTTCATCGAACTGGTTAACATGGCCTTCACTGCATTTTCTTAGTTATTGTGTTCAGACATTTATACTCTACAAATAGTAAATTTAACATGTACCCTTGTAGAATGTACCATAGGTGTGGTTTCACCAATTACCCTCCCTCCACCCATCCTCCCCTCTCCCCTTCTCTCCCTCTGCTCTTTCCCCTTCTTCTTAGGCTATAGTTGGATTATAGCTTTCATATGAAAGCTATAAATTGGTTTCATAGTATGGATGAGTACATCGGATACTTTTTCTTCCATTCTTTAGATATTTTGCTAAGAAGAATATGATCTAGCTCCATCCATGTAAACATAAAAGAGGTAAAGTCTCCATCTTTCTTTAAGGCTGCATAATATTCAATGGTGTACATATACCACAATTTATTGATCAGTTGGTTGATGGGCGCTTGGGTGTCTTCCATGACTTAGCAATTATGAATATGGCTGCAATAAACAATCTGGTGCAAATATCTTTGTTATAAAGTGATTTTTGGTCTTCTGAATATATGTCTAGTAGAGGAATTGGAGGATCTAATGGCAGGTCTATTTTTAGATCCCCAAGTGATCTCCAAACATCTTTCCAAAAGGAATATATTAGTTTGTATTCCTACCAGCAGTGCAGAACTGTTCCCTTTTCTCCACATCCACACCAACATCTGTAGTTTTGGGATTTTGTGATGCGGGCTAATCTTACTGAGGTTAGATGATATCTCAAAGTGGTTTTGACTTGCATTTCTCTGATGATTAAGGATGATGAGTATTTTTCATGTGACTGTGGGCCATGTATGTGTCTTCTTCAGAGAAGTTTCTCTTTAAGTCCCTTGCCCACCCTGAGATGGGATAGGCTTCCAGACCTAGGGGTGAGAGTGGAGGGGAATGCTAGGAGTTCAGAAATGCAGTTAGAGAACATGTAAAGTTTTATGCCTGGCAGGAGAGTTAGTGTTAGTGGGTCCTCTCTGGGGAAGGAATTCTGGTTTTCAGAGGTTTGCTCCCGTGGGATAAAATAGGAGGATATTAGAACTCTGTTTGCTTGTTTGTAGAAAGTATACTGTGAGCCATTCTCATGGGAGAGGGGACTCCTATCCACTTGGCGATGAATTTTGTAACTATTGTTTGTTTCCTTGGGGTCTCAGCTTGCCTTAGTAGGGTTGATGTGTGTTCTTCAACCTTCTCTCTTGGCTCAGCTCTAAATCATCTTCCTACTTGCTAAAATTTTGTCCTTTAACTCTCCTTCTGGAAGGGAGCCTCTGTGGAAAGCTGGCTCCAGTTGGCCATCTTGCCTCTGCCCTTCTTTTCTTTTCAAGGATTTGCTTTAAAAATGTATGTCCTTTATTTTTCCTTCTTAGAATTCCTCAGACTTGTGTTTATTGTTTTTAAACAGATTACTTCCTTAGACTATAAAACCCATGGAGAATGGAAAACTTAATAAATTTCTATTATGTGATTAAATTTCCAGATTTCATCACTCTTAAAACTAGCTCACTTAAAAGATCAGCTACCTTTTTATTTTGATATAAGCTGAGGTATCAAGTGAATTACTTAGAATTAATTAAACTCCAAATGAGTTTAGTTTCTACTGTAACAACATTCTTTCTAACAACATAGAACTAACAATGTTTTAAAAAGAGACATTTGCAATGAGGTTTTAGTAGTTTGTATTTCTGAGTTGTCACAAGAATGGAATCTAATGATATACCCTTCCTTCATCTTCCAGTCAGCTTCAGTGTTTTATTTTTAATTATTTGGTGACTCAGTAAATTTAGACTGCCTTACAGCACAATTAGAAGAGATAGTCCTGGGTTTGAAGTTAGAAGTTGTTTTGTAGCGCTTTCAGCCACTTACTAGTAAAGTAACCTTGAGAAAAACTTCATTTATACTGGCCCTACTTACTTGTTTCTTTTGGTTGAATGTAATAAGCAAGCATAAAGTGCTGTTAGTATTAATACTAATAAGACTGCCCATAAAATTAACTTTTTATGACTATCTCATAATAATGCAATAAGCAAGATGTGAATGGAGAAACAGGAAGGAGCAAGAGGGCAGCATAGACTGTCACACTTCCTTTCTTACTATATTCTGCCCTTTAGAGAGTGGGAATAATCTCCAAGTTGGAAGATAACCATTACTGAACTCTGACCTCCAGTAACTCAGAGAGTGGGAGAGTGGTAGACCAATTAGGGCATGTAAAGCATTTCATTTGCACTGCGTATTAGAATGTTTCACTTTCCTAGTTCAATATTGGATAAAATTGTATTTTTTCCTGAAGTTTGTTCTTCATTATAGATTTATTAATAATTTTTATTTTTTCAGAAGTATTATTACAGGTATGGCGATTTGAGGTTTGTTAGTTTTTCATCTTTTAAATACCTCAGAATTAATTTTTTTAAATCTTAATAGATAGTATAGTTTGTGACATTGGTAGAAAATATGATTAAATTTAGATGCCTTTCTAGGTAGAATGTAATTAGATGATGAACAGCCAGCTATTGTTTGTCTAAATTCTATGGACTTCTGACATTATAAAAATTTGGTATTTAAGCAAATTTCATGAAAAGGATGGAGTGTGCTCATGATAGAAGAACTCAAGGGATATATAATCCTAATTTGTGAAAATTATCAAATTTAGCCATAAGTGTATTTATAGGTTATAATCTCTCAGTCACAGAAAATTATTAGTAGTTCTGTGATAATTAATGAGTTTCATGGTCTTTTAAGCAATTGTGTAAAACAACATTATTTCTCAAACCAGCACTGGGAAGGAGAAATAAGCTGAGTGGGAAATGGTGGGAAATGAGAAAGAAAGACAAGAGATAAAAGATAGGATGGGATGGGAAGGTCTGATGCAGCTAATGACTGCAGCAGCACTGAAATGTGGCAACAGCTTTATTTATAAAGTATCTGCAACAAGGTAAATCTTAACATTTGGGGTAAAGATTAACTTTATGGAGTAAAAGCTATGGGCTTTCCTATAATAAGGAAAGTATGCATGAGATATGTGACTTTTGGCAGTTGAAAAGAATGTTGTTAAAGGAGGAGACGCAGCTGAGGCGGGGGTGTTGTTTCTTGAACATCTCCCCGGGATGTTGGGGCCCTGTTGTCTCACAGCCCATTTCCCCCAACATTATTTTCATTTTCACTTATCAAAAGATCCTTCAACTCTGTACTGAAGGGTGATAAACTTTTAGTAACTATTGTCCTTGGCATTATGAAAATTGAGTTCAGGTAAAATACCTTGTCTCTTGATCCTAAAAATAAGATGATCAAAGAGCTACATTAATTTTTTTATGTTTTTCTATTAAGTTGATAGTTAATTGTATTTGTAGATAGTTGAACAACCATACTAAAGGAATGTAGGTAAGCAAATGAGTGGATATTTGATATCAAGCCCGAGGGATGGGCTTGTGTGAAGTTAGACAGCAGTTCTATGTACTTAGCTCACATTGGTATTTCTGTCAATGACTTTAACAGATTCTTTTTAACAAGCATTTGTGCCAGTGTTCATGATTTCATGTATTAACATTTTAATTCTCACAAAATAATACTTATAATGACCATTATTGACTCCGTATTGTATGCCAGTTTATCTTGCCAGTTGCTTTATTATCTCATTTGCTACTCATAAGACCCCTATGACAAGAAATATTAATATGCCTAATTTATGGATAAGATTGATGAAGGTGGATGAAAACACAGTTGGTAATAATAACAACAATAGCAATGGTAATAGGAAAGACATCAGCCTGAATTTACTGAGCACTAACTACAGGCATTGATCTAAATGATTTGCATATATTGATTCATTTTATTTTATAATATGGATACCTTTATTATCTTCACTTTACTTATGAGGAAACAGAAACACAGAATTTAAGAAGCTTGTCTGAGGACAATAGCTAGGAAGTGATTAAGTTTAACTCCAGAGCTTATGTCCTTAACCTTTATATGAGGTTATTGCTTTGGTGAGCACCAGAATAACCTGGAGGACTTGTTAAAACAAATTTCTGAGGCTCCATTTTGGGGTTTTTGGAATAGGTTCTAAGAATTTGCAGTTCTAACAAGTTCCTAGACAATGCTGATTTTGGTGGTTCAGGTACCATGTTTTGAGAATGACCACACTACTTGATAATAGAATGTGCAGAATAAATAAGATGCTGAACAGCTTTGAAAGATTGATTAGCATGATGCTTCCCAGAGTCAATACTGGAATCATCTTGATGGGATAAAAATATCTTGGTTTGGGTTTACTAGAAGCAAAGACTGAGATGGGATTCCTGTTCAAGTAATTATGAGGGTGTGTTCTTATGTGAAATCAAGGCAGGGAATCAGGACAGAGAAAAGGACAAAAGCTGTGGAAAAAGTGTTGTCAGCTAGAAGCTAACTTTAGTGTGGTCTCCTGGGATGCTCCATAGCACACACCATACCAAAGAATTGGTCTCACTTTGTGTCACTGGGACTTACTCTTTTTACTCTGTGACAGTCATTGGCTTATTACTCAGTCATTAGGTGAAGTGCCAGTGGACATCGCTTCCCAGACTAGGTGGCTCTGGTTTTACTGAGTAATGTCCTAGAGAAGGGGAATGCTCTGAGTTATTAGCCAACAGTCACATACTGCATTTGGATGGGTGTACCCATCTTAAGGTGGATCTGGTCAGGTCACCAATAGCGTCACTATCAAAGAGTACCCTGAAACCAACAAAATGCAATCTATGGAGAAATGTATGTATAAGGTCTGCATTTGGATTAAAAGAAGAGGCTTAGCAATTATGAATTGGGCTGCAATAAACATTCTGGTACAAATATCTTTGTTATAATGTGATATTTGGTCTTCTGGATATATACTAGTAGAGGAATTGTAGGATCGAATGGTAGGTCTATTTTTAGATACCTAAGTGTTCTCCAAACATCTTTCCAAAAGGAACGTATTAGTTTGCATTCCAACCAGCAGTGGAGAAGTGTTCCCTTTTCTCCATATCCACGCCAACATCTCTGGTTTTGGGATTTTGTGATGTGGGCTAATCTTACTGGGGTTAGATGATATCTCAAAGTATTTTTGATTTGCATTTCTCTGATGATTAAGGATGATGAGCATTTTTTCATATGTCTATAGCCCAAGCGCCTGTCTTCTTCAGAGAAGTTTCTCTTTAAGTCCCTTGCCCACCCTGAGATGGGATCACTTGTTCTAATATGTTTGAGTTCTCTGTAGATTCTGGTGATTAAATGTTTGTCAGAGACATAACCTGAAAAATATCTTCTCCCATTCTGAGGGCTGTCTGCTTGCTTTACTTACTATGTTCTTGGCTGTGCAGAAGCTTTTTAGTTTGATCAGGTCCCAGTAATGTATTTTTGGTGTTGCTTCAATTGCCCGGGGGGTCCTCCTCATAAAATATTCACTGAGGCCAATTTCTTCAAATGTTTTCCCTGCATTTCTTCTAGTATTTTTATAGTTTCATGTCTTAAGTTTAAATCTTTACTCTACTGAGAGTCTATCTTACTTAATTGTGAAAGGTGTGGATCCAGTTTCAGTCTTCTAGAGGTCACCAGTCCGTTCACCCAGCACCATTTGTTAAATAGGGGATCTTTTCCTCACTAAGTCATGGAAGAAGCCCAAATGCCCATCAACCCATGAATGGATTAATAAATTGTGATATATGTACACCATGGAATATTATGCAGCCTTAAAGAAAGATGGAAACTTTACCTCTTTCATGTTTACATGGATGAAGCTGGAAACATAGTCTTCTTAGCAAAGTATCTCAAGAATGGAAGAAAAAGTATCCAATGTACTCAGCCCTACTATGAAACCAATTTATAGCTTTCATATGAAAGCTATAACCCAATTATAGCTGAAGAATATGGGGAAAGGGGAAAGGGAGAGGAGTGGGAAGGATGGGTGGAGGGAGGGTAATTGGTGGGACCATACCTATGTGCATCTTACAAGGGTATATGTGACATTTACTAAATGTAGAGTATAAATGTCTGAACACAATAACTAAGAAAATGCCATGAAGGTTATGTTAACCAGTTAGATAAAAATATTTCAAATTGTATATAAAACCAGCACATTGTACCCCATGATTGCATTAATGCACACAGCTATGATTTAATACAAAAAAAAAAAAAATAGAACTAGGCTGGGCATGGTGGCTTATGCCTATAATCCTAGTACTTTGAGAGGCCAAGGAGGGAGGAGTTCCAGACCAGCATGGGTGATAGTGAGCCACCCCCATCTCTACCAAAAAAAAGGATCAGGTGGGCCCCTATAGTACCTACATACTGGGAAGTTGAGGCAGGAGGAGCACTTGAGTCCAAGAGTTGGAGATTGCAGTGAGCTATGGTGATACCACTGCACTTTTGTTGGAGCAACAGAACAAGACTCTGTCTCTAAATAAATAAATAAATAAATACAGAACTATAAGAGAGGACCTAAAAAAAAAAATGAGGAGGCTTGCTTTAACAGTGACTTTTTTTTTTAATTGTGTGGGATTCATTGAAGGTACAAAGAATTTAAACTGATTGCATTTGTTAAGTAAAGTCCTCCTTATAATTGTGTCCACCCTCAAGAAGTGTGCCATACACCATAACCCCCCCATCTTCCCCGCTTCTTCCCTCTCCCCACTCCCTCATTACAACTCTGTAAGCAAGAGCTATGATTTTAATTGACCACAAACTCAAGATAAGTGGAAAGAATGCCACTGATGCTGGAAAAAGTAGGAATTTAAGCTATAATACATTGATCAAAGCATAAGTTGATCTCAAATATGGTCTGGGGAACCCTGGTGGTCTTTGATGCCCTTTTAGGGGGTCCACAAAGTCAAAACTATTTTTATAATAATGTTGAGATGTTATTTGTATTTTTAACTCTCATTCTCCTCAAGCTTTCCAGAGGCTATCTGATGTGAGGTATTGCAACTGATTGAATGAAAAGGCAGGTAAAGTCCACCTGTCTTCTATTAAACCAGACATCAGTTTGTACCCCCCAAATCTATTAAAAGAAAAAATAACAAAATTCAAAAGCAAAAAATATGAACAATGCCACTTTGTTTTCTAATTTGTTTTGTTTTAGATACTATATTTTTCCTAGAAATATGCTATTATGTTAACAAAAGTGAATTACTAAGTATTTCTAAATTTTCAATTTTGATTCCTTATACCACAAATACCAATAGCTATAACTCTCTTAAAATAAAGTTTATTAGGATCTTCAATGAATTTTAAAAGTTTAAAGGTGTCCTGAAACCAAAATTACATTATTAAATGTGAAAAACATTGGTTTATTTTGTAGCTATTATTTATGTATTAGTTTATTCTAATGCATAAATAATAGTTAAAAAATAAATCACAAATAGAATTCATCCAGGCAGAGGAGCATACCAATGGCAATGGTTACGCTTGAAAAGATATGATCATGAGGAATATTTTGGAGCTCTGGGGATATCAAAGTACAACTGAGGAAGGAAGGTTAGTTGCCTTCAGGTTTCCATAGGAAATCCTATCCTGTGTTTCTGAGGATAGGACTAGTTACAGTGTCTGGAAATTATTCTATACAAATCTCCCTAATATTTAGAGTTGCCTACAATGAAATTGGTCAACTTGCAAAGCTGTAAGTCTCCTCTTTAGTGGAGACATTTAGCCGCAGCATGGATAACCCTCTATGTCGAACACTGGTTCTAGGCTCCAATGCTCAGCTGCTCAAAGCAGATGGGCAGATGATGAGTGAGTGAAGTGGGTCAATTGGAAGTGGAGGGGGCTGTGGAGAAGCGGAGAGACAAGCCTTCCCCAAAGGGTGGCAGGCATGTGGTTCCAGGTGAATTTTCAAGGGAAGGCAGAGATCTAGACTTTTGTGTGTTGGCTTAAGTAAAAGATATAAATACCCTGCAGGCCTGAGAGATTGTATCTATGAGCTACACATGGTCCTTAGGCCACCAGTTTGTAACTTATGGCCTTATATACTGAGAAAGGATTCCTGCATTGCATAGAAGACTGAGCTAGGGGACCTCTAAATTCTCTAGAATTTAAGGACCAGTACTTCCATATATATACATCACATTTCTTATTTGAAGATATTCAAAAGGGATGCCTCAACTAATAGTTGTTTAATTTTTAAAAAAAATTTTGGCCCTGCATGATGTAGGAAATCAACTGACTTTCCTATTTTATCCTGAACCAGCAGTCTTGACTGTAGAAAGATAGCTGGATTCATGTTTTTTATCCCTGTGAGAGATTATCTGCAATGATGTGTAGATTATCATAGGATTTTAAAAATCAAATCAAAATATAATGGAAAATGAAGTCATTTGTGAAAATCATAATCTCTATCTTTTTTGGATTTTCTAAATAGTATTTAAAATGGTAGTTAAATGCATGAGATAATACTCTGAAACCCACTAAAAATATTGGGGCTGTCTTTTAGTTCTGGCTTTGGGAAACAGGATAGAGTTCCAAGAGGTTAGTCATTTATAAGACATTTATTGAGAGTAGTTAGTATGATTTTCCTTGTGGCATTTCTTAATTTGTGAAATAACAGGCAAGAAGCAAGACTAGCAATTTTTGGACAGTATCTTTTCCTTACCAATGACCAAAGGAAATCCATTATATCAATTTAAAAATTTTAAAATAAATATAAGTGATTTTTTTTTTTTTTTTTTTTTAGGGACAGGTTCTACTTTGTCACCTAGGCTGGAGAGTAGTGACATGATTATACTTTACTGTAACCTTGAAATCTTGGGCTCCTGTGATCTTCCTGTCTCAGCCTTCTAAGTAGCTGACAAGATAAGCACCTGCTGTCCATCATGACTGACTAAGGTTTTTGTTTTTGTTTTTTTTTTGTAGAGGTGGGCTTTTACTGTGTTGCCCAAACTGACCTAAAACTCCTGGCCTTAAGCAATCCTCAGCTTTCCAAAGTGCTGGGATTACAGGTGTGAGCCACTGTGCCTGACCTAGTGAATATTTTCAACAGAAGCAAACATAATCAACACTGGTCCTTGGCATATCTTATTTATGGGACACTTATCTTCATAAATGGGCATTGGTGCTATTATGTCACTTTATCAATTTATGATTTTTTTTAATTTAATTGAAGACTATTCTTAGAGAAATTAAGATATGATCATCTAACAGTAGTGAAAAATATGATTTGACAATTGGTCTGCTTTACAAGTAGACCAATTAGTACTCAATACTAATATGAAACCATTAGATGAACAAATACATGGCCACACAAGAGACAAACACAATTAAACTCAAGTCAGGGGTGAGAGGAGGGGGAAGAGGATGGGGATTGACATGCTCTCTGTTAACTGGCACAATGGAAAGGTATGTAGCACACCTCCTGGGGAAGAGGCACAATTTGGACTTTGCTTAACAGATGCAAACAATGTAACCTATGATTCTGTATCTTCATATTAATCTGCAGTAAAAAAGGTGGGGGAAACCCCCCAAAATTGGTCAGTTTTAATGAACATAAGCTTATTGTGGACAGTCCTTATTGAAGCCTTATTTATATGAATGAAATGATAGTTTGAGAATAGAAATGGGAACACAAGCTCTATATTTCAATTAGAAAACCTTTTGATAAAAATTGGCCATTAACCTTCAAAATTCATGTGTATATATTATAACAAAATAACTGCTAAACTTTAAAAATATTTATTAAGATTCTATAATAAATGAACTTATTGGCTAATAAAGGGTAGAGACACTCAAGTGAAGTATTAAGTTTTAGGTTTTCTATTATGTTAGCACCAATCCACCCGATAAAAGGAAACAGTGGGATGAATATTCAACATACGTATTGATTGTTAATAGTAATAAAAGTTACTAATGAATGTTTGGAAGAGGGAAGTATGAGAAAGTCTTTTTATATAACTAGTGTTCTAGATGGCATTGCTTAGCATTTTGTTTTTGTCTCTACCTTCTTTATTTGTGAAATTTTTAATCATTTTCATAGAATAGAGGTGGCCCAGATGTTGTCCTTTGATTAATACAGTTCAGATACCCATACTTATTTACATTAAGTTGGTCAATCATTTTCACATTATCGAAGTTTAAGTTCTTCTATCTGAAGTTCGATTACTGTGGTTCTTCCTTTTGCAGAGGTAGCAGAGATGGCAACTGAGCTTATTTTCTTTATTCATTTACTATCCTCATTACTTTAGAGCCTCAGGTTGCACCTTCAGATTACATTTTTTAAAACTATGAAAATGATAGAGTCATAAAATAGCAATAGTATGCTACTGGAAAAAAGATTTTTGTCCTAGGGCCTTGTAGTTCACTAACTGGGACTTTGTTTAGACGAGGGCAGGTAGAATATTATAGAGAGCGAGGACCTCAACAAAAAAACAACCTGTCATAAATTCCCTGAAGCATAAAACGGAGAATCAGTAGCAGGAGATGATCTCAATTGCCAAAGAACATATTCAGAGAATGATGATCTTCTGGGGGTAACCAGGGCTTCAAATATACTCATTTGCCCTAAGGATTTTATTAAGTGGCTTCCAGGATGAGTTCTATTTTGTATGTCCAAAATAGACTCATATGTCAGAGTATTATTTTTTTTATATAAAATAAAATAAATGACAAGCCACAGTTCTCAGCAAGTGTTAACAATTTCTCTGTAAAGCAGCTGCTATTTTTAGACTAAAGTATAGACATGTTGATAAATGTAAATGGATGAATAAGAAGCATGATTACCTCTAGTATTTGGAAATGTGATTATTAAAGCAACATTAAAATACTCGAAAGTCTGTTATGTTACATGTGTAGATACAAGTGGAAGCATGTGTAGTATTCACTCAGTATTTATTTATCAAATTGGTGATTCTAATGATGATAGATAAATGGAATTTTTTAAGGAAATAACTATCAATTGCAGCAGACACCAATCTCACTTCTGTGTGTTTCTTAAGGTGTTATAAAAGGGTTCAAAGACAAAATAAATTTTAATTCTATTTAATATAAAGTGTAAATAGGTACTGTAGGGTGGTATGCTGTTTGATGGGGGAGGATATAGAATATTCTGAAAACAAGTCATGTCTGATTAAAATCTTTAATTCTAATAAAACTGGGAATTATTACATTAGGTGCAATATTTATTATATAGACTGTATTTTCTTAATTAGTATGTGACAGAAGTGTTCGTTTACTCTTTCTTGGAACTCGTCGGAAAGCATAACACAGAAATGTGTCACTAAAACGATTTGAATTGTCTTGTGAAATTTGTGACTTAGGGGTCTCAATGCAATTTTGTGTTCTGCTGTGAAGCCAGGGAATCTTGCATAGAGTCAGGGTCATGCTTCACATTCTACTGAACGTGTTTTCTTATTTAAGACATGGGAACCTGAGTAATACCACTTTGCAAAATTCAGAGAATGTATTAGGTTCAGTGAGAGTCTATAACCTGAATAGCTTCTTAAAGTTACTTCTGTCTTTGAAATTCTCTGTGTTCATTTCTTCTTAGCAAAACACAGAGATTATCTATTCTTTGAGAGAAATCAAGTTGAATAAATCCAGATAGGAAATTAATTCTTTTTCTATTTATCAAGCTAGTAGAAAAGCCTTGGGAGAATACTGATCTTGGTATTTTATATGAAATCTCACAAACTTTCAATGTGGAATACTTATGTCCAGTTGTAAAGCTCTAAGTTAGGAATCAGTTGCTTTTGAGGAAGGTCACTTAGTGCATTATTTTAATTGCCCTAATTATATATTCCAACTATTTATTTTAATGAGTTTGAGATGCTTCCCATGCTATGACTTTTAAAAGGCCCTTAATGGATCGATTGGGGGTTTCAAACTTTATGTGGGTCTTTTGCCATGGAGAATTTCCAAACAGGATATCTTGATTTTATAATTAAATCTGAAATAAATGAAAGTGAAGCCACTACTTAGTCCTTTTTACTCTCCCTTTGGTTTGTTTTCTTTGAGTCAAAAGGTAGATTATATGTGGAAAAGATATATAACTTAAAATATATGAGATTTGATCTCACAGAATATTAAATAGAATCTAAAATATTTGAGTTTTCAAAATTATTTCATTAATCATATTTAAAATTATTTTTCTTAGTTAAATGGAAAAGGTTCATTTAAAAAATATTTTATGGAGCCTGGGCTCAGTGGCTCATGCCTATAATCCTAGCACTCTGGGAGGCTGAGGCGGGTGGATTGCTTGAGCTCAGAAGTTTGACACCAGCCTATGCAAAAGTAAGATCCTGGTTCTACTAAAAATAGAAAAATTAGCTGGGTGATGTGGTGGGTGCCTGTAGTCCCAGCTACTCAGCAGGCTGAGGCAAGAGGGTTGCTTGAATCCAAGAAATTGAGGTTGTGTTGAGTTATAAATGCCATGCCTTCTACCCAGGGCAATAGAGTAGACTCTGTCTAAAATAAATAAATAACTAAATAAATGAATGAATAAATAAATAAAATTTATGGAGTGAAATATCTATTAGCATAATATTATATGCAGGGTTCAAAAACAATCTTTTCATATTATCTAAACAAATTGAATGTTAAAAATAGAAATGTGGAATCTAAGGGTAAAAATTGCAATCTACAGATGTTAAAGGAATTATTGAATTTTTTGGAAGGTCAAATGAAGTTAGCTACTTATCAGAGCATTTTTTTCTTTCTTCTTTTTTTTATTATTAAATCATAGCTGTGTACATTAATGCAATCGTGGGGTACAGTGTGCTGGTTTTATATACAATTTGAAATATTTTCATCTAACTGGTTAACATAGCCTTCATGGTATTTTCTTAGTTATTGTATTAAGACATTTATATTCTACATTTAGTAAGTTTCACAGGTACCCTTGTAAGATGCACCATAGGTGTGGTCCCACAAATTACCTATCCTCCCCCCTCCCCTCCCTTTCCCCTTCCCCCATATTCTTGGGCTATAATTGGATTATAACTATCATACGAAAGCTATAACTTGGTTTCATAATAAGGCTGAGTACATTGGATACTTTTCTTCCATTCTTGAGATACTTTGCTAAGAAGAATATGTTCCAGCTCCATCCATGTAAACATGAAAGAGGTAAAATCTCCATCTTTTTTAAGGCTGCATAATATTTCATGGTGTACATATACCACAATTTATTAATCCATTCATGGGTTGATGGGCACTTGGGCTTCTTCCATGACTTAGAAATTATGAATTGGGCTGCAAAAAACATTCTGATACAAATATCTTTGTTATAATGTGATTTTTGGTCTTCTGGATATGAGGAATTGTAGGATTGAATGGCAGGTCTATTTTTAGATACCTAAGTGTTCTCCAAACATCTTTCCAAAAGGAATGTATTAGTTTGCATTCCCACCAGCAATGTAGAAGTGTTCCCTTTTCTCCACATCCATGCCAACATCTCTGGTTTTGGGATTTTGTGATGTAGGCTAATCTTACTGGAGTTAGATGATATCTCAAAGTAGTTTTGATTTGCATTTCTCTGATGATTAAGGATGATGAGCATTTTTTCATATGTGTGGAGGCCATGCATCTGTCTTCTTCAGA
>CAUYRH010127431.1:0-34808 GCA_963574655.1 Perodicticus potto | reverse complement strand
TCACCCTGGATAGAGTGCTGTGGCATCACAGCTCACAGCAACCTCCAATTCCTGGGCTCAAGCGAGTCTCTTGCCTCCGCCTCCCAAGTAGCTGGGACTACAGGCGCCCGCCACAATGCCCGGCCATTTTTTTTTTTTTTTTTGGTTGCAGCCGTCATTGTTGTTCGGCGGGCCCGGGCTGGATTCAAACCCGCCAGCTCAGGTGTACGTGGCTGGCGCCCTAGCCCGTTGAGCCACAGGCGCCGAGCCTTAAAATTGAACTCTTGAGAACACTGGTCCTTTGGGAATGTTGTAGACTATTTATCTAGTTCTAACCAAGATACTGGAAAGAGGAGGGAATGCATATAACACAAAGCAAATACCAAGTTAAAAATCCAAAGCATCTACATTTGGCTTTGGAATATAAACACACACACAGCTCATCCCCACACCCTCATTTTGGGATTTAGTCCTAGTGCTCTCCATTTGATTTTACTATTAGATGGTGATAGGAACGGGGCTCTGAGTTTCAGTCTTATCATCACTAGCTTGGTGACAATGCAGACATCCTCAGATTTCAAAGCCATACTAGCTTATCTGACCCTTCAGGAAGAGTCATGTTACTACCTTGCACTCCAACTCATCACATTTTTAGCCTCTTTCTGGGTGAGGGGTTGGGGGAGGAGAGTCTGATCTTGGTTTAACCATGAGTTCCTGATGATGTCTAGCTCAATGATTAAATGATTCTATTCTAACATGGTTCAGGCTTTTTTTTTTTTTTTAATTTAGACAAAATCTCACTCTGTTACCCTAGGTATAGTGCTGTGATGTCATACCTCATCACAACACCTGGCTATTTTTTAGAAATGGGGTCTTGCTCAGGTTAGTCTCAAACTCCTGAGCTCAAGCAATCCATTTGCCTTGGCCTCCTAGAGTGCTAGGGTTACAGGTATGAGCCACTGTGCCCGGCTATGGTTCTGGCTCTTAATTTAGTGCAGTCATCTCTGGTCATAGCCTTTGCCCTTTTGCTCTGGCCACCCAGGAACCATTCCTCTTTCTGGTAAATGCTCCATCATTTTGTCTTGGAAAATTATGCTTTATTTGAGTACAGTCTGATGTGCTGCTCTCCCCAAGTTTTGGGGGAGGCACACAACCAATGCTAAGTCAATTAGAAACTTTGTCCCTGAAGTATGGGTCCTGAGGAGAACAAGACAGTAAATGAATAGAGATGATTTATTTCAGCAGAGGCCTAAAAATGCACCCTGCTAGTGCCTGCTACATAGATTCCTAAAGCTAGCGGGGTTTTTGTCCTTCCTGGTCCAATTTTTTTGCTTTCCCTTAAAGTCCAAGGGCAACCTCCCACCTTTATAATAAATTCCTTTTTCTATTCAAGCCAGTTAGTTTCTGTTTTTGTTTAAAAAACCCTAATATATTTCCGTGTGGCACTCACTTTTCCCTGTCACGCTTTCCAGATCCATCCTGTGAAATACTACTAGACTGAGCTTCCTAAAACAAAGCTTTGATCATTCATCCAATACACACATTAAGTACAATTATTAATTCACCTTATTTATTAAACATCTATTACAAGGCATGGTTATATTTATCTAAAATGACACACGAGGAAGCAAATAAATAAGAAAGATAACTTCAGATTGTGCTAGGTGCCGTGATGGAAATAAACAGAGTCCGTGGCTGGGTGCGATACTGAGAGGAGATGGTTGGAAAATGCCTTGCTGTAACATTTTAGTGAAAACCTATGATCTTAATGAAAAGGGCCAGCTTTGATTCTGTTTAAAAATGAAGTAAGAAATGCAATGATTTTTCATTAACCTAAAATGCAAAATTTTTAAAACATGAACTCTTAGTCTCTAAAAAATCTGATTTTTAAATTTTCTCTCCCTTTTAACCCCCTTGTAATGACTCCCTACTTCAGACACTTTGCTTCTGAGACATAACCTGTATATCTTACTTCTTCCATTATCCAATCTGGAATGTCCTAGAACCCTCTTCCTAGGACACTACTTACATGAACATTAATCACCTTTTAAAGCTCAAGTTCCATCTCCTCCCTGAAACGTTCTGTTATGGGCTGAATTGTCTCTTCTCACCCCTTCCACCTCAGAATGTAATTATATTTGGAGATGAGGTCTCTAAAGAGGCGACTAAGCTATAAGTTAAAAGGAGGTCTTTAAGGTCCAATGTAACTGGCGTCCTTGTAAGAAGAGGAAGAGTAGGACAAAGACAAGCACAGAGAAGAACCCCACAAAGACAGCCGCCTACAAGCGGCTACAAAGACAGGCCTCAGAATAAACCAACCCTGCTGACACCTTCATCTTGGGTTTCTAGTCTCCAGAATTGTGAAAAAAGAATTTCTGTAGTTCAAGCTACCCAGTTTGCCATGCTTAGTTACAGCAGCCCAAGCAAACTAATATCCCTTCCTTAACTACCTCAGGTTATTAGCAAACACAGCCTTTCAACTCCTGTATTATGCATAGCCAATGCCATTTATATCATGTTTATTTGTTGCCTTATTTATTTAAGGACTGATATCTAGTCACTATCCTTTGGCCCTCTTCACAATGCCCTACGTGGCATATCGCACAATAAATATTTGTTGATTTCGCTGTACTCTGAACTCCAGTTAAATGCAGGAATGAAAATTATGTGTTTTCTTTTTCTAAAGTAAAGCTGATCACATTACTGCCCTGCTTTAAAATACTCTATCAATTTTTCCATTACTTTCTAAATAAAATTCAAACTGTAGACTGGCATATAAGACTTCACATTCCAGCTGCAATTCATCTCTCCACCCTTACTGGACACTCCTTACCATCCACCCTACAAACTTGCACATCTAGTTTCTACCACTTAAAAATTATCTTTTTTACTTCTCTTTTACTTGGCTAACTTGTATAGAAAGATGCAGTTCAAACACCACTGCCTCTAGAAAGCTTCTGCAATTTGCCCACAGCCAGCAGCTCAGTCCTCTAAGCTACATCTCTACTTCATGTCTCTGTAATGATGCCCTGACCATTTGAATTCATCTGCTTTTACATCTATCTCCTTCATGAGATTTCCTAAAAGGAAGAGTTCTGTCTTCACCTGTGTATCCTTAATGCTGGGCATAAGGCTTAGAAGGTATCCACTGGGCAAAGAGAGGAATCACCCAACTTCAGGTTTAAGACCTGGACTTGTTCACCTTTATTTCTCCAGCATCTATATTACAAAGCTCAACATGTGGCAGCTTTGTTTCCTTTTTTTATGGCATCTTGTAGCTGTAATCACTACCGGATGACTCCCAAATCTGTGTCTCTGCTTATACATCGTGAGAGTCCAGCCTCTCAGGGCCTGCTGAATAGTTCCATCACAGGATACCCACCTGAACAGCATGGCACTTATGATCCACCCCCTCTTGCTTCTATCTCCACCTCTGCTCCTCAGCATGTATTCTCTAGTTTGGTGTGCTAGAGACGTCTCCTAAACCAGCAACCTCTCGTTTCCTCTTATCTTTCCTTGAAAGCTGATGTGACATGTTGTCAAGCCTAGCCCTAGAATCTGTTCTCCCCATTGGCTTTGGAGAACTAAAATCTTCCCTTCAACTATCTCCTTCCCATCCAGACTTCCTTGATAACTTAAGCCCTCTTTTGTTATTTTAATTTTTCCTCCTCAGTGTACGCATCTAACATTCCCTGCTATACAACACTGTCAGTTCCTTAGGAACAGGAGTTGTATTATCTTTCTCAACCTCCATTTCTGCGGAATGACGTATACTCCACTTTCGATAAAGTGTTAATAAATTAAACAAAAAGTTACTTTTAAGAAGATCAACGCCTCAAATTTCTACTTTAAATATCAACATTTAGGGGTGCTTTAATTTAAATTCAATGAATGAGATTTACTTCGTCAAGCACCGGAGGAAAAAATATAAAACATAATTTGCAATGATAACTCTTTCTAAAGTGGATTAACCCCCTTTGTCTTCTTAAACAAGGTATAAAGAACTAACCATAGGCTCCTTAACTGATGACTCAGGGTCACCATCTAAACAATCACCGGTCTATTCTGTAACACACAGAGCTGTTAGGTCTTGCACTAAAAATAAAACCCCAGGCTGTGCAGTCTGATTTCCCCCCATCTCCCCCTGTCAGGCACCCCCACTGAATACCTGTCTAAGGACACCCCGCCTCCACATGCGCGGCCCGTGGGGCGCTCTCCCGAGCCACACGGCCGGCTCCCGGGGCGCTCTCCCGAGCCACACGGCCGGCTCCCGGGGCGCTCTCCCGAGCCACACCGCCCTCGTGGTAACCCGGGACCAAGTGCCGGCGCCCGCGGGGCTGTCGGGTGATTAAAAGGTGTGATCTTTTGTGGATGGACTGCCGAGCGTGTTCCAGAACGGCCATGAGAAGATCACGAGGGGCTGCGTCTGGCCCGCTGCCCTCCCCGACGCCTCGGCCGCGGATTTCAGACGCTGGCGGGGGCTTTCTCCAGCGGGGACCCGTTCGGCGGCCGAGCATGGCGCTCCGGCCGGCGGGGGGTCCCAGCGCCAACTGGGAGACCAGGTCTTCCCGGGAGGGGCCGGGCAGGGCTCCGGCGGGGCCGCCACGCGCCGGCTGCCGGGCCGCAGCAGGTGCCGGGTCTCCTGCCGCCCACCAGTTCCCGCGCACACCCTGGCGGCGCGAGGCGAGGCGGAGGCCACCGGTCAGCCTGCTGCCCAGGGCGGGAGCGCGCGCTCTCAACAGCTCCGCGCGACAGCCGCGCGCCCGCCCGCTAGCCCGGGGGCAGCCCAGCCAGGGCCAGGAATGAAGCCAGTGAGGGAACGGAGCATGCGCAGTGGCGAGGGCGAGGCCGCCTGCGGACACGGTGCATGCGCAGTGTGAAGGCACAATCGGCTACGTGGGAGCCCGGGGCATGCTCGGTGAGAGCCAAGGCCCGGCGCAAGCGCAGAAGCGGCCGGAGCCCGCAACCGGCTGGTGGAGAGAAAAAAGAGAGAAATCACCTCAGAGTTACGTCAGGAAAGGCCGCGATTTGCGGGGAGGTTGTAGTCTCCCGCAGGGCCCCGAAGTTCTCCTAAAGCAAGGAGCGTGACAGTTACTCACCCGTCGTCAGCCCCGAGGCAGACGCTGGGCCCCTTTCCGCTCACACTCGGCTCGCGCACGCCGCAGCCGCCGCTGCCGCTGTGATTCCATCCATCTTGAATTTGACGTCATCCCACACCAGGGATGAGGTCATCGCAGGCAGTGCTCGTCACGTGCGCAGCGCTCTGATTGGCCGCTGGGCGCCGGGGGCGGGGCGAGGGAGGGCCGCGGCGCTGGGGGCCGGAGAGGGCGGGCCTGCGAGAAGCGGCGCCGGCAGAGGCGGGCGCCCTGGGTCCCTGAGGGGCGGCTGAAGGCTGGGGGGCGCACGCTTAGCACGGATGGCGCGCGCCACGTGAGGGGGCGCGGTGGTCCCTGCCGCCCAACCGGGTCCTGGTGTTGCCCGCGGTCCCGCCTTGAGCCCCGGCCCCCAGGGTGGGCGAGCGTGGAGCGCCGCACGTCCCCCCAAGACGTGTCCCGGGAGCCCAGGACCGCCCCGGCGAAGACTCCGCGCCGACGACCGAGACAGCGGCGGCCCAAGCGCAGCGCAGCTTCCCAGCGGTGGCGGGCGGCGCCGGGGCGCGGGACGGCCGCAGGGTGCGCGGCGGCGGAGAGCCGCGCTGGGGACTTTCCATTTCCTCCCTCCCGACCCGGCGTGCGGGCGACGACTGCGTGGCAGAGGACCGGGGTAAACAGCTGGGGCTTCCCCGCAGCCCAGGCCTGAACACACTGCCGCAGACACAGACCTCGTAGTGGACGGGGCGGGCTGCGGTGGAGCGTCCGCCGCACTCTGCGACTGCGTGGGGCCGCCTCCCGTTGGGTAGCTCTTGGGCTTTGGGTAGTTTCCTTCCGTGAGTATTGCAGCTCGCATTTAGTAAAAAACTGGCTTCGCTGTCCATCACAACCAGAAAATTAGACAGCAGAAATATCAAATTGTAAGTCCCAACTCTGCACAAAGGTTCTCTGGTTTGGACAAGCTAAACAGAACATCCTGATGTGCTCTCCAAAGTCAGAAGGAGATTGCCCTCTAAAAGTGATAATGCTAGGACAGACACGTAAAAATTCCCGAATTGAAAGTCATCTTTAATAATTTTAAAGTGTCTGTTAATATTTAAATCGAATTTTTGAAAATTGGGTTTATGCACATGACCCTAGGTAAGATAATTTATGAAATGTTTGGAGAATATGTGGAAGAAATAATCTTGCATTAAATTGTTAATTAAAAACTTCTTCCCAAATTGACAGTTCTGTCAGTTGTTTGTCTAATTTTAAGAGGACTCAGTCTTAAAGAGTCTTGCAGCTAAAAAATTTCCCCTCCACTTTAAAGAGAATGTTTTTCTGTTTTGAACTGTATGGTAAAACACCAAGTGGCTTTGTACCTAAGGCAGAAGGCAGCAGTCTTTCCAAGGCCCGGAGCTTTGAGTCCCCTGTGCTTAGCCTAGGTGAGTGCAAGCTGCTCTTCCAGTTTTATAGATGAGAAAACCAGTGAGTGTGAGCTACACGGCAAGAGCCATTGCTAGGAGCCAGGTTTTCTGGCTCTCACTTGGCTGTGCTGCATGTGGAAAGTTTTCCTCCACCAGTTGCCCTTTCTAACTACCTGCTTACTTGGTTTTTCCCCAGGTGTCCTAGGGAGGATACACCTTGGTGCCTCTGCTTTGAACCACGAGATCAGGTTTTGCCCTCACCATTCCACTGAAACTGACCCAGTTGTCCGATCCAGCAAAAACCTTTCATCTCTTGGTTGACTTTTTTGATTTATGACATTACCAGTTTCTTCTTCAACACTGATGGCTAAAGTTCCCCCTCATTCCATCTTTTCCCCGACTGTACCCTCTTAGTTTCCTGTGTTGGCTCCTTTGGCCCTGCCTGTGCTCACACTGAGTTTCCTAAGGGTTCTGACCTTGGCTGTCTTGTCACCCCCTGTTCAGCCATCCCTGAGACTTTTGCCCATTTGCCTGAGCCAAGAACTTGGGCACCATTCTCTGTTCCTTGGTTATCGGCTTGTCTCCAAATCCTGTCCGTTGTGCCTCCTGAATGTTTCTCTGATAGTGTAACACTTCTTCCCACCCCAGACAGCTTCCTAACTGCTCCCGCAGCCTTCAGGTTTTTCCCTTTTAACCCATCCTCACATTGCAGCCAAAATGATCTTTTTAAAAAGCAGAAGGTACTGTGCCACTACCTTGCTTCAGTTTTGAATGTCTCTCCATTGGTCCCAGGATAAAGTTCATGCTCCAACCTAGAAGAGCCTGATGACTCGCCAACCTCTCCCGTCTGGCTCTGTCTCACATAGACACACACACTAAACAAGTCTGGCTCTGTCTCTTGCCCTGGGCTTCAAGTGTATCATCTCCTTCACCTGAGCTATTGCTCTCCCCTTCCTGTGTTAACTTGGTAATTTCACCTTGTTAAGGCCTGTTATTCTCAGGCATTTCACCACCTCCCCACCTTCACCCCTGACTGGCACCTCCTTAGCCTCGTTTTGAGTTTGATGCTTCACTGGTGTCCCCATGGCATATGTGTGTGTTTTGCTATTGGGTGCCACCACCTGTGAGGGTGCTGCTGCCTGCCAGGCTCTGTTCTGCCTGCAGTGGGCTTCTTGTTCCCTCAGCCTGCCCAATCCTGCAGTATGGGGACTGTAGCAGGAGCTTAGCTTTTTTTTTTTTTTTTTTTCTGTTTTTTTGGCCGGGGCTGGGTTTGCACCTGCCACCTCCGGCAAATGGGGCCGGCACCCTACTCCTTTGAGCCACAGGCGCTGCCCATGAGCTTAGCATATTTTTATTAAGTGTTATCTCTATACTGAAGCATCCCAAACAGGATCTCTACTACTGTATACGCACATATTTATACATTATTTAAAAAACTGCCTTCCTTCTAAACAATAGCTGGACATTGTGGCGGCTGCCTATAGACCCAGCTACTTCGGAGGCTAAGGCAAGAGGATCGCTTGAGCCCAAAAATTTGAGCTATGATGCCACAGCACTCTACTGAGGGCAACAAAGGGAGACTCTGTGGAAAAAAAAAGAAGCTGCCTTCTTGTTCGACATCACCCAGGTAAACCTCAGCAAACTCACAGCCTAACTTCCTACTGGTGTCTGTCTTCCCTTAAACCTGTTCTTCCTTGTCCCTATCCTACTTGATTAAAGGGCCGTCTGCCTTATCAGCCATGCCAGGAACCTGATGGTTATTTATCTCTTAATGGCCACATTCAACTGTTGCTGCTAAGTTCTGTTAACTTCTTAAAGGCCTGTTAATTTGTCCTCACCAGCCTTGCCACTGCTGTCTCTGGCTCCAGCATCTCTGCCCTATCTGTGACCACTCAACCATGTTCTTGCATCAGTTTTGCTTCCTTCTCTTCCCAGTCTAATCTGTCTTCACTCAACTGCATCTTTCTTTTATTTTTTTGAGACAGAGTCTTAAGCTGTTGCCTTGGGTAGAGTGTGGTGACATCACAGCTCACAGCAACCTCAAACTCTTGGGCTTAGCGATTCTCTTGCTTCAGCCTCCAAAGTAGCCGGGACTACAGGCGCCCACCACAACGCCCGGCTACTTTTTGTTGTTGTTGCGGTGGTCATTGTTTCAGCTGGTCCTGGCTGGGTTCAAACCTGCCACCCTTGGTGTGTGTGGCCAGCGCCCTGCTGACTGAGCTGCGGGTGCCGCCCAAATCCATCTTGGTGCAAGTCAGATCAACTTGCTCTGCTACTGACTACCCTTCCTCCCGGGGGACTCTGGCTGTCTGCAGCCTTGGCGCCAGGCATGGCCTACCAAGTGCTGTCCTGGTGACTTTGCCCTCTGCCTGCCTCCTGCTGCTTTCACCAAGGTGCCCTTCTATTTAGTCTCCATGGTGAATATGATTTTTCAGTGTTGGAACAAAGCAGCCTCCCTTTGCACTTCAGTTATGCCTCCACAACATCCATTCTGGCTATTCCTGGCTGTGCAAAGCCAGGTTCCCCACTAGTTTGTGTGCTCCTTTGGCAGAGACCACATGCAATAACCAGTGTGTCCCAGAGTTTAGGGTCTGTGGTTAGGGTCGTGTCCTGGGCCATCTGCTCCCGATGGCTAGAATTTTCCCCAGAAACTGTTTTTCTGGATTGTGAGTTTTGGGATTCAGCGGTACTAGTAATCCTATAACTCTGTTTGCATTTCTTACACCAAACACTGCTCTTTCATAAATCAAGGGAGAGAACTCTATATGGAGTTTAAAACAAAACTTCTGCATATTTAGAAGTGAGAAGTTGTAATCAGCTGTGATTCTCTTAACTATCATTTCATCTGGAACGTGTGTATCTGTCCAAATTCGGCCAACCTGTAAGTTGGGTAGTTGTCTCTTTAAAAAATTAGTACTCATTTCCTAAGGCTGCTTTAACAAATGACCACAAACTTGGTGGCTTAAAACAACAGAAGTTTATTCTTTCATAGTTCTGTAGGCCAGAAGTCTAAGATGAGTATCACTGGGCTGAAATCAAGGCATCTGCAGGGCTATGCTTCCTCTGGATGGTGTAGAGAAAATCCATTGCTTGCCTCTTCGGCTTCTGGTGGCTGCTGGCGTTCCTGGTCTGTGTCTGCCTTTCTCAGATTTCTGCCTCTGTGGTCATGTAGCCTCTTTCTGTCAAATCTCCCTGTGCCTCTTCCTGGTAAGGACATTTGGGAAGGCATTCAGGGCCCAATCAGATAATCCAAGATAAGCTGTCCATCTCTAGACCTTTAACTAAATTACATTTGCAAAGACACTTTTTCCATGTAAGGTAACATTACAGGTTTCAGGGATTAGGACCTGTCATCTTTAGGGGTCACTATTTTGCCAACTGTGGATAAGGACAACATGCTGTATTCATGTAGCAATGTGGGAAGTCTTTGAAAGGTATGTGGCCCAGAAAAAAGGAAGGAGAAGGGAATGGAAGAGGGGAAGTGAAAACGGTAGTAAAATGTTAGATTGCCATGTAAATGGTTAGTGCACCTCAGTACTCAGTCAGGCTCAGAGATGGGGTTCCCCAGCCGTAGTGCTCATGCTCTTGAGCACAACTGAAGTTGGGTCGGGCCAAGTGTTGATCCCACCGGGTCCTCATGACTGAGAAGCCCTGTCTTTGAACATACCGTAACAGAAAAGGGGTGCTCCACGTATCTCCCCAGCCAGCAGCATTAATTCCTGTTGTGCTTTTCTCTGAAGGGCCTAAGTGCCTCGTCCTCTCTTCACCACTCACCCTGTTCTTATCACCTTAAATACCAGAAGCATGATAATCCCTCCACTTCACAAAGGATGCTCCTCCATACCAGAGTCTAGCAATGCTTTTTGCTTTAAGATTGGTAGAAGACTGTGTGTGTGACAACAGTAGTAATTCAGGCTATTTGATTATAAACTGTGCGATAAGAAAAGGGGTTTGGGTGGAATTTCTTAGGTGTTATTTCTTAAGTTACTGTCATAAAAGGAGTTGAACACAATTTGCTTCTAAATCTGCACCATGGGATTGGTTTGGGAAAGAAAGATGGATTCTGCTTCCCCAAGGCTGTGGGTGGAATGAAGAGTGACAGCTTCCTTTAGCAGGTGTCTGCTGTGTGTCCTCAGCCGTCATCTCAGCTGCACCGCCTCCCTGCTTTTTACACACCCAGAAAGTAAGGCTTGTATATAGGCCACGAGGTGGGGGTCAGAGCCCTCTGATGGCAGCAGATAAATGAAGCTGCTCTGGCTCAGAGGCTGGGGGCGCCGGCCACGTACCCCACGACTGGCGGGTTTGAACCTGGCCCGGGCCTGCCAAACAAGGACAACTACAACAAAAAAATAGCCAGGCATCGTGGCAGGTGCCTGTAGTCCCAGCTACTTGGGAGGCTGAGGCCAGAGAATCAGAATCACTTAAGCCCAAGAGTTTGAGGTTGCCGTGAGCTGTGACACCACAGCATTCTACCGAGGGTGACATAGTAAGACTCATAGTAAGACTGTAGTAAGACTCTTTTTTTCTCAAAAGAAAAAAAAAAATGCAGCTGCTCTGCAAATATTTCAGCTGTGTATGGTAGAATTTGTTAACTGGTCAGCCCTTATCTTATGTTTTCCTAAATAGGAAGGGATGACTCCAAAGCCCAGCACTTTGGTTAGATCATTTGGAAAGGGAGAAAGGTGAGTGTAACTGGCAGCAAGCTGAAAGGAAGTGGGGGATTCATACTCCAAGATCTGTGTGGTTGGGGAATTAGCAGAAGGGCTATTTATGTTATGAAGAGTGAGGTGTGTAGGGAGATGGCATAGATTCATCTCTTTACCATCCCTTTCTCATCCTTTTGCCTTCATCATTATCATTCAGTCATTCATGTGGGCATGAACTATGGATACAAGTAGCAAGTGCTGTGAGACACATTGTGCTCAGGGTTGTGAGGCACGCAGATACCGGTGGCCGGAGGCTGGAGACCAGGGTGCCAGGCCCTTGTCCTTGCAGTGCGTAGAGCTCCCTGAGTGGGGCCCTAAGACAAGCTCTGGAACCCATTGGTAATGCTCACTCCATGCAATGGTCACAAATAAAGGAGAACCAGCTTTGCCCTTGACAAAGGCTGTGCTGACTCCTGGCTGGGCAGGTGCTGGCCATTGCTGTTCTCAAGTCACAGGCAGAGACATCAGATTGTGGGAGAAAATGATGAACTCACCAGAGGGCACTTGTCTGGGTGGCCTTTTCCAAACAACAGGTTAGGCTGTGCACCTATGAGGCCAGTGTGCTGTGGAGCACAGCTGTTTGGAGGTTAGACCTTAAGGGCTGCTTAGCATGTGAGTAGATGGATAAAAATGCTGACTAAATCATCTGAGCCCAAAGCTCTTTTTCACAAACAGACATATGAGTAGTTTTTTGGGTTTTTTGTTCTTGTTTTTGTTTTAAAATCTTGGAAACTTTAGAGCTTTGGTAAAGTCAGCCTTGCTGACTCTGGTCCAGAATATATGAGTTGCCTTACCAAGAAAAGAAATATGACTGCATTTAAGTTTAAATTAAATTTCTTATTGTACTTAATATTTCTAAAATGTATTTTTGTGCTTGGCATGATTATGCTATAAATTTGATACATCTAAATATCTTAATAAATATGTACCCTCAAATTTGGATTAATGCATCAACTTTAGAAGTAGACTTGATAAAACATAGGACTTGTACTTGAAAGTTTACTTACTGTCACAAAAACTGGGTCAAATGATTTAATCTGTTTTCTCCATTAGAGAGCAGCCTTTCTTCCCTCCCTGCCTCCCTTTTAAATGTGATTCAATTGATTTGGAACCCTTTCTGGTTCTCCAATATCTGTGAAATTACTACTTCTAAAAATAGATGCTCAGTTCCTTTATGCTTGCTTTATTTCTGAGAGAGACCAATTATTGTTAGTGTCGTAGCACTACGAAAACTTAAGTGGTGAAGATTAGTTATCAAGAACCACAATGCTGTCATCTGAAGTTTTACAAAGTCTGCATATTTAACTCATTTTACATATTGTTGACTATGGCAAGTCTGGAATTTTCAAATAATCCTTGGAATTTTGCCTTATAAAAATCAAGTAAATTTTAAAAATGAGAGGATTTGAGCACATGATAGGGCGGCAATGTTAGGATATTATTTCTGGTGAAATCTCATTTCCTTTTCAGATTTCATTTTTTCCCTGCAATCCATGGATTGGAGTGATTGTTTAATTTCATTGTGATGACATGGTTATCAAGATTGTGTTGCTGGTATTTTATCAGCAGTGTAACAATTATTCTAAAATTAAGCCCTATGTTCTTTCTCCTGGGCTAGAAGTTAACTTACCAGAATTCTGTGTTAAAACTAAAATTCCACCCTCTTCCCCCAGTACTGCAAGGAGGGACCATGTTGCTTTCACCGTCTCTTAGTGGCTAGCATAGTGAGTGGCCTATGCTGGGGTCAGGTACCAATCAAAAAAAGACAATTATGCTATGGCAAAAAAAATTGTTTCATAAGGTGTAAACTAACCTTCAGAGTAGCATTGATCAGACAATGTTTTAAATAGGATAAAATACATACAAAAATGTCAAAAGACCATAAATGAGCAAAAATTACACCACTGATTTGTCATCAAATATAGAGGGTGCCAAAAAAGTGTGTATACACCTTAAGAGAGGAAAATCCTACTTTAAAATTGTAATACTCAATATATACCAATAACATTTGTTGTCTCATATGTTGTATCTTGTATTTCTTGTAATTGCAGAAGTCAAATGTGACTTGAGTATTACAATTTTCATATAGTTTTTTCCTTTTTTAAAATGTGTGTGTATATGTATATTTTGGGGGGCACCCTTTGTATTATAAAAAACATCAAAGAACCACGTTGAACTATTGTAAAGAGTGTTGACTGAAACGAAAATGTGGTCAGGCTGGCTTGAGAACTGATATTAATTGTACCATAAGTAAATGCACTTCACTTGATGACGGGGCAGGAGCATACAGGCCCCACCCTAGCCATCCAGAAGGCCTGGGCTGCCCTGTCACTGTAGCAGCACACGACAGCAGCCAGGGCTGAGATAAAGTGCTGCTCTGACCCTGATGCTTGCTCACTCAACAATCTAATAACTATTTTTGGTAGTAGAAATCATCACTGAATTATAGGAAGGATCCAAAAACTGACCACAGAGTTATAGTAATGGGGGCAAGGAGAGCTGTAGATTCCCTGATAATCAAGAAATTCTTAATTACATTGCAGAGTTTTGGGATATGTTAATGACTCAGAGGACCTTACACAGGAAAGCTAGAACTCTGTAGGGGTTTTACAGTGCGTAAGACCCACCTTACTGTCATCCCTTGTTTAGGGCATGCACTACTTGAGTGTAGTCTTGGCCTGTCTCCAAGGCAGGTGAGTTGGAAAACTCTAGCCTGTCTTTTAAAGGTTCCTTTTCTGATTCAACCACTGGAGCAACACCCACCAGCACCTTGGGGCTAGGACAGGCCTCTCTGAAAACTCTCTGTTGGACATTGGTTTCCATCTCTATTTCTCAGCTCTACTTGGAGATCCCAGGCAGGTGTGCAGCTGGCTGTAGGTCAGGGTGGCAGGGCTATTTGCACTCTAAATGGGATCCTACTTTATAGAACATTGCTGAGAATTACAGTGCTTGCTTCCCTCTGGTCTTCTCCCCAACTTCAGGGCAGTCATGGTAGTTATCTATCCTGGCCCTTTGCCATTAGGTAGACTGTGGGACCAGCGGTGGCTTGTGGGGTATGAGCAAAGGTGACACTTGTCACCTACCAGTTGTCCATCAGCTTTATTCCTGGATTCGATGACCATGTGTCTAGCATGTGCACTGTGCTGGCTAAGTGGGGCACAGAAGTGCGGGAGGCTCGGGCCCTGACCCAAGCAGCACAGCAGGTGAGAGGCATGCGGAGGAGGTTGGCTTCAAACCCAGTGTGCTAAGTCCCCTGGAAAACTGCATGTGGCCCATCTCAATCTCTGTCTTGTGCACACCTCAGTACCCTGGAGCCTCCCCCATGTGTCAGGGTCACCAGTGACCTCCATGTGGTAAGAGCTGTGGTCACGTATTGGTCTTCATTCATCATTTTTCTGTATGTCTTGTAGGATGCCCCCTTTGAGACCCCAGGATACTTCAAGTAAGCAAGCACAGTTCCTTGCCTTCTTGGGGCCTCTATTCTAGGGGAGGGAGAAATATAATTAATAAATGCAAAGGAGTAAGTGATACCATGGAAGGTTCTAGATGCCATAAGAAAGAGTGCCGTAGGATTGTACTTGGAAGTGTGGTGGTCAGGATGGCCTCTGCAAGAGAGAGAGTCTGGCAAAGACTCGAAGGAGAGAGTAGCAGGACGGGGGGTCGGGCAGGGCCGGGCTGCTGTCAGGACTCCAGCTTTCACTCTGTGAGAGGCAGGAGAGTCGGGGTTCTGAGCAGACGGGCTCCATGTGCACCCCTGCAGCTGCTGTGCTCTACTTGGAAAGACTCATCTGGCTCTGGGCTTTGGATGCTTTGGATCCTGCTGGTCATTCTCACACAGAAGCCCTCACCAGGCACTTTTCCTGGTCCCCAGCTCAGGGTTCTTCTGCCACGTGGGTGCTTCACACATCTTCCTTGCCAGGCTAACTCCTCATCTCAGCCCGCACAGGCTGCTCTTCCCCAGCATGTTGTCTTTGGACTCTCTTCCTATGTCTTTTCATGTTATATTCCTATTGTCCCTTGGTTTTAAATATCTTATTTAGGTCTGGTCTTGACTTCACTCCTTTATTTCCCAGATGGGATCTTGCTGTGTCTGGAACTCCTGGGCTCAAGCGATTCTTCTGCCTGCCTCAGTCTTCTGAGCAGCTGGGACTGCAAGCATGTGCCACTATGCCCAGTTCGACATCATTCCTGAGCCCCAGATTAGTTCATCCAGCCACTGGCATCTTTTCTTGGAAGTAGAGATAGCATCTCAAACTTGACCAGAAAGAATTCTCGCCCTACACACTCCTTCAGACCCCATCACCCTGTCCACTTCCAGCCAGACTGTGTGGCTCTCTCTGGGCAGTGGTGTCACCACCACCTCTTAGTTGCCCCAGAAGCAAAGCTGAAGTCCTCTGAACTCCTTTCTCCATCCTTCCTGTCCGGTCTGCCAGCAAGCCCATCTCTTCTCCCTCCAAAATGCTTCTGCATATCTTCCTGTCTCTACACCAGCCACTCGTGTCTGAAGCACCTGCATCTCTTGAAATGGCTTGTTCCTAGCTTCCTCATGCACCCTCCTATGAAAGCATGTCCCTCCCTTTCCTGAAAGCTTCCAGCAGCTGCTCATTGCCTGTGGAGTGAAATCCAAATACCTTTGCCTGGTGGGGGTCAACGCTGGAATGTGCCACCCAGATCTGGCTTTAGGAATTAAAGAACTTGTTCCCAGCTGCTGGCAGATGGCCTCAGTCCCTTGGAGATGGGTGAAGAGAATGCCCTTGACCAAGGTCATGGCTCATCCCAGAGAAGTCAGCAGCTGTGGGGCACCCTTCCCCCAAGCCAGGCGGCTCTGTAGTCTCCTCATTTTCAGAATCCCCACAGGGCTGGCCCTGACGCCCATTGAGGTGTATCTCCGCTCAAACCTCCCACTTCTCTCCCTCTGCTTCCTTCCCTCCCACAGGTGTTGGGCCCTGGTACAAGCCCTTAGCCTCCTGTGGGAAGTAGCCACTCACTGGGGGCCCAGCCTGTGACCCCTGGACCAGGAGGCCTGGTGGGCTACCCCTCGCCCTGCCTGCTCTCCCTCCAGCCACCTCTAGCCATGTTTCATGCGTCTCTCCCTGCTCTCTCCTCCAGCTGAGCATCCTTCCTCCTTGGTCTTCTCAGGTCCAACTACTACTGGCACTCAGGTCTCATTCTGACCCTGAACTGCTGTCATCAAAGTGCCTACCAATTCTTGATGCTTTGTTGGGTATTAGTTCACTAACATTTGCCCCACCCACCTTCCAGTTTCATGGTGTATCCCTGGCCTGTGGAATACTGCCTGGACGTAATAGGTGCTCTGGCAATGCTTAGGAACCAAACAGGGATGTGGAGGGGAGTTCTGGAAGCAGGGGCTGGCATAGCAAAAGTGCAGGGCTCAGGTACGCCCTGGGCCTGGAGGTCTGGGGCCCAGCTGGAGCCCTGCAGCAGTGAGGGCTGAGGTGGGAGGGGACACCTCTGTGTACACATGTCAAGGCCTGGATTTCCATTGGGTGACAAGGACACAGTGGGGTTTACTCTTACGAGAGACAGATTCAGGTTTTGAGCCGAGTGTTCTGGGCAAGGTCAAAGGAGAGATAAGCGGTTAGAAGCCCCAGGTCTTCTCCATTGCTTGCCATGAAAGATCAAAAGAGCCCAAATTGAGACAATGGTCATGGTAGTGGCCAACGGCAGCCAAGGCAGACCTGTGACTCATAGGATTTGGGATTGGGAGACAAGGGAGGTGCCTGTGACAACTCACAGGTTTGGGGTAGGGAACCAGGTGTAACCCAGAGCCCAACCCTCAGAGAGCTGTGCAAGGGCAGGAGCACCAAGCCAAGGCCTACAAAAGGGGATAGCAGAACAGTGGCCAGGCAACCAGGTGGTGATGGAATTTAGAGTGCAAGGGCAGGCAGGCAGGAGCCAGGTTCTGGAACCCTGGGACTCAGAGCTGGTTTATAGAGGGTGGCAGAGATCCTCCAGGAGCTTTGGCAACTAGGAGAAGGGGTACATGGACAGAGCTGTGTGAAGCCCCCAGGCTGGCATGTGGCATGTGTCATGCTGATGACAGTGGCAATGAGCAGCCAGCCTGCAGGAGGTCAGGGGAAGGTGAGGTCACAGTGGATCTGGCTGGGCGGCAGGTGTTGCCAGGCAGCCTTCCCTGTGCCTCTTCTGCTGTGATTTTTTTCCCACTTGGTCTGGGTTTCTCTGGGAAGTGGCTGTGAAGGGCATGGCTGGATGCTCATGTGAAACAAGCTTGCATGGACACAGCTTCACCCTGGTAGGCAGCCAGGGCCCAGGTGTCGGATGGTGCCCCCCTCCCAGGAGGCTTGTTTTTACTGTCAGATGCCCTATGGGCCCCTGTCTGATCTGGATTATTGCTACCCAGATGGCCACTCCCTAGGAGAGTCCTGATCAGAAGGAAAGTTAGGTCTGGGCATGTGGTCAGGTGAGACTCAGAGGAGGCAGCTCCACAAAGCACAGGAAACAGCAGAAGCAGCTTCATTCCTCGTAGGTGCAGAGGAAGGGCAGCAGGCCTCAGGCCACCCTCAGGGACATGGGCACTCAACCCTGACTAGGAAGGCAGGGGGAGAGGGCCCCGGCCAGACCCTTTGCTGGGGTCCAGGGCATTATCTAAGCCAGTTTCCAGCAGGGAGCTCTAATTGGTTGGTTTGGAGCCAGCAGGCAAGAGTTCCATGGATCACCCTGGGACTGAGGGGGACCCTGTGGGGTGTGGGGTCTATGGGATGAGTCAAGCAGGTTACCCCCAGCTGTCCCATAGGGTGGCGGGAAGGGGACCCCATGAGGCTGTGTACGTGGCAGGTATCTGGACCAACCACCTGGAGGAACCGGGAGCAGGACTGGAAACCACGTGGTGGGAGGCGGAGCTTCTGCTGGGAGAGTCCTGCTTCCATTCGAAGTGCATGGGGCAGTATGGAAATGTAGTGGTTTGCTGAGCTCCCCTGTGCCTCCACATTGCTGCCTGTTTTCTGTCCTAGGGCTTAGTACCATGCTTGGTACACATGGAGGCACTCATGCTATGATAAGTGTGTGGCCGTTGGATTGAGTAGGAAGGGGCAGAGGGGAAGATGGGGACAGATGGGATGCATGCAGATGGGGCGATAGGACAGTGCTTGAGCTCAGCATGGGAGGTGGGTATAAGCTACGCCCCATGGGCAGGGCCAGGAGGGGTGGGCGTGTGGCTACATATGCAGAGGAGACTGCTGCTTTGGCCACATGTACCGTGCAGCTGGCACTAGGTGTGAGAGGCCAGGTAGGAGGAGAGCATTGGGGGGAGACACAGTATCATGCCACAGCCACGTCCAAACTGGAGTTTTATGGCTCTGTGTGGTGACTGGCACAGTGTCAGTGCTGAATGAATGGATTCACGTCTCCCCGGACACATCTGACTCACTTGCAATTCCTCGGGTGTGCTGGGCAGGAGCCCCACCAGGAAAGCACCGTACCACAGGAAGGACACTTCTGCCCTGTACACTAGGTTGCTTGCACACAGAAAGCCAATTACTGAGACAACGAATATTTTAAAGGAAGAAGGGAAGATTTTTTTGTGGCTAATGTCAACTGGGAGATGAGAAGGCTGCTTCAAACTTGTCTGCCTGCCTAACAGGGTTAAGGGTGTTTTAGAGGTGAAATGAATGATGCACAAAATGGGTAAGTGTCACTGCGTGTGACCTGGTGTACCTGATGGTGGGCTACAGGGGTTGGGAAGAGCTTGGGTGAGCTCAGTTGGGAAGCTGCACGGACTGTACAGAGAAGACAACGGCTTGGCAGAGGCTGGCAGAGAGCACGTGTGGGCAGGTACCCGCAGCATATGGTGCGCTGCTCCGTGGTGGTACCCAGCACGAGGTTCCAGCACTGCTCTCACATTTCCCCACGAGAGTACTTGCCACAGGGCCCCAGGTGCCTTCACTGCTATAAGAAGCTGGTTATAAGCAGCAAAATCTTCCCAACCCTGGGGGCCCAGCATCAGGTAGGCGGCAGGTTCTGGGGGGTTCTACACATGCCAGTGCGGTCACCACACTTTCCCTCCCACTCAGGAAAGCTTGTGGAGATAGAGCTCCATGTCACCATACTGAGCCCTCCCTGTGACGCTAATGGACCTCAGGGCTGATCGTGTTCAGACTGCTGAATTTTTCACCCTTGGACCTTCATAGAGCAGCCATGATCAAAATGTCTCGCAGAGTCCAGGGTCCTCCAGGGCCTTGTTAGAGGTAAGGTGATAGAAAGTGAGTAGCTCCACCCCCACCACTCATTGGCTGTAAGAATGGGCCAAACAGACACTTTGCTAAAGGAAGTGTACAGGCTGCAAACGAGCACATTCGGGGATGCTGAGCACCATCAGTCATCAGGGACATGCAGGTTGAAGTGACAATGAGATGCTACCACACACTTACTAGAATGGCCCAATTAGAAATACAGTATCAGGTGTCCGCAGAGATGTAGAGCGACTGGAATTCTCATAGCAATGGTGGGAATGTGAAATGGTACAACCACTTACACCTCATAGGGACCGGCCATGACCCAACAATTTCACTCTGAGATACTTACACGCGAGAAAGGAAGATACAGCAGTTTCATCACCCACATGGAAGCAACAAAGGTCCCTCAACTGGGGCTTGGGTGAAGAACAGCACCGTGTGCACACGACGGAATACTACTGAGGACTAAATTCCTGATAGGAAAAGAGCACGTGATAAGTGAGGGATGCTGGGGACTAAACACTACGTACTGTGTGACCGTATGTATATGATGTTCTGGGAAAGGCAAAGCCATAGGGACGTAAATTGGGTGCTGAGGGAGTGGGGAGGTGATTGACAGCTAAGGGACAAGAGGGAACTTCTGGAGGTGGTGAGAGTGTTGGGTGTTGTGGTCATGGTGGTGCACGACTGGCTACGTTCGTCAACGTGAATCAGACCGTATGTACATTTCACCTCGGTCAGTCCATCTAAAAAGAAACAAAAAGAACGCAGACCAAATGTTCTGAGCTCAGCGGCCCTGGGAGCTTCTGAAATTGGGCTATGCTCCCCTGTAAAGCTCAAAGAATTACAATTTTAGAGGCATTCCTCCTGAATCTTTATTTTTGGATTTTAGGTTTTTGGCATAACCCACTTGATCTCTTTATGAAGTAGCAATAAAGCTCACTGTGACCTTGTGCTGGCTCCCTTCATGCGAGGATTAACCCTCCAGCTTTTTGCTCAGCCTTTATTTAGTCCGGACACTTTATTTTTTATAGACAAGGATTAGGAAACAATATTTTTGGCAAGCATTGCTTGCAGAGACCTGTTTTCTTTGGAATATTTCAATAAGAAGTGTGAATAGTGAAATCAATAGTTTTTAGTGAATATTTTTGAAGTGAAAACTCAAAACTTTGGTCAATGCTATGATGTGTATATGCCCTGAAATAAAATGTTGGTTTGCAACTAGACCCATTAGGAACCCATGTTCAGCACAGAGATGTCAGAACAGGGAAAACTTGAGGCCATTGTGATTGTGCGGGGCTGGGCTGCCACCTCCTGTGCCATCCCATGATGACTGCTCTATGCCCACTCTCTTCCTGTCCCTACTCCAAGCCCAGTCCCTAGAGAAAGAACTGCTGCTCTGGTGGGTCCTGGGCACAGTTTGCCAGAGGGCAGGATATCTGGCCCTGATGGTCATTGTGGGAGCCTTGTGCCCCCCTCCTGGGGGCAGCCTATGCTGCTTGAGCCTGCTCCCTTGGCCCAGACCCTCTTCCTACTGCCTTCCTGATCTTTCCTTGGGATCAGAGCCAAGCTGTTCTCTGGTCAGTCAGGAGACAGGGTCCTGTCCTGATCACCTCCATCTTCCTTCAGCCACACTTCACAAAGCTGAGTCCAAGCTGGGGTCTGGGAGGAGAGGGGTCAGGTCAACTCCAGGCCTCAGCTATGGCCTCCAGACCAGCATTTGCCAGAGTACCCAGCATCTGGGGATGTGGCATTGAGAGCCATGTCCAGCTGCCCTGCCCTGTGTGGGTTTGTTTCTTGATCACTGCTCCCTCCTAAGCTAGCTTTCCGGAGTCCTGTCCATCACGCCAACTCCCTGTCCCATCCCAGGGGCCCCCGGGGCCTCAAGGGAAGCTGATGTGCTGCTGGAGTGGACAGGACACCCTGGTCATTGTCCATCTGCAGTGCTGTGACAGTGGCTCTTCAGGGTGTTAGGCACAGGAAGAGCACAGGGCACCCGTCCTTCCACCTGCCAGCAGCTCTGCTCGTCTGCTTTGGCATTTGCTGTTTCCATCCCTGTCACACCCCAGGTATGTGATTTGGGATCACTTGAGAGTCAGCTCTATTCACCATGACCCTGGTTCCTGCGTACCTCAGAATGCATCTCCTCAAAATAGGAGCATCTTTTATACGTCAATGGGGCAGACTCTTGTTGAGAGATTAGTAGACAGCTCCAAGCTCATTGGCAGAGGGTCTCTTTCTCGCTCTGATTCTTCCACAAGCCATGTCCTGTTGTTGCCTCCCTCTTCTGAGGTCCATTCTAATTCTCTGGTCTGTCTATCGGACACCCCCCACCTCACCCCACCCGAGCCTGTAACCCTGCGGAACCACCCTGGACTATTGTGCAATCTGTGCACTGCACAAAAGCTCCCGGTGAAGGGAGCAGCTCCTGCTGTGCTCAATGGCTGGAGGCTCACAGAGCTGCATTTTCCCACAGCAGGGACTTGTCCTAATCCACACGAAGGTACAAAGAGGCCAGGAGCGGCCAGTAGACGGAGGTGTCTTAGAAGGCAGGAGTGATCCGTGGTGTCCAGTGCTGTAGAGTCAAGAAGGAGGCAGACTGAGATTTGAGCATTTGGTAACAAGCTGTCCTCAATGACTTTGAGATCTGTTCTCAATGGAGCAGTGGAGGTGACAGCCTCAGTGAAGTTGGTTCAAGAACTTGAAGGAACTAGGACATCAAGAATGTGTGTCTGTGTGTGTGGGTATGCAGTGGCTTCTTACGATTGTTGAAAGTGAGCTGGACTCTAACCGGACGCCGGACTGGGCCACCCCTGACTTGGCTTCAGTCCTCCTCCCATGTCCTCCAGGTGGTCAGTCCAGACACCTGCCTTACCCCACCCCCTCCTAGGGAGCCCCTCCCCACCTCCTACAGGACAGAGGGGGCCACCTCTGACCTCATCCCATACCCCACAGGGACTGCACAGATCTGCCTCAGGGACCCTCCAAACCCCACCAACTAGAGCTTGCTGTGGGAGGAGTACCTGCTCTGGACCCCAGGGAAGGTGTTTGCCCCTAGGTTCCCCCCAAACCCTGTCTCTGTCTCACCCCTTCTGCCCCTCCCCGCTGGCTGAGTGCTGTGTCCCTGATGGCTCCTCCTTCATGGGCCCTGCGAGGCTGCCACCCTCCCCCCCGTCTGTGAGGAGTGAAACTGGAGAGCTGCCCCCTCTGTGTCTCACCTGTCTGCACACCTTACCTACTTTCCTGGGCAGGGCTAGAATTTATAGCCACTCTCAAGACAGAACTTCGACCAAATTAGAAAGAACCAGTATTTGTAAAACTGTGGTGTGTCTGTGTAGTGGGTGTGTGGTGTGTGGGCACGTCATACGTATGTTGAGATCTTAACCCTTGATAAGCCACACAGTCCTTCCCTCTTTGTTAAAGCCTGAGATGGACTGAGACAAGGGCATTCCCATTGCTGCATGACGTTTTGAGATAAGAGTTCAATTTTTTATTTATTTTTTGAGACACAGTCTCACTCTGCTGCCCAGGTTAGAGTGCCGAGGGAACAACCCCAAACTTTCCGGTTTAGGTGTCTCAGCCTGCTGACTAGCTAGGAGTACAGGCGCCTGCCACTGCCCCTGCTCATTTTCTATTTTTAGTAGAGATGGAGTCTCGCTCTTGCTCAGGCTGGTCTCTAACTCCTGAGCTCCAGTGATCCTTCCACCTCAGCCTCCCAGAGTGTTCAGATTAGGGGCATGAGCCAATGTGCCCAGCTGGAGTTTAGGTATTTTGATAAAATGCACATAGTATTGATATAGGACAAGGTGGCCCACGACCTGCCACCTTGGCCCTGGCAGTGCTGATGGTGTGCTGGATGGAGGAACCAGCTTGCTGGAAGGGCCAGACACCTGCAGGGGAGACACTGGCGCCTTGCTGTCTCCTCCTAGTGAACTGACTGGCCAATGTCATGTCAGTTTTCAGGGCCTGAGTCTTCATTGGACAGCTGGCTATAACTGACAAAGAACCACATCCTAAGAGTTCCTGCGAAACAACCTCTGGGACTATAGAAGCCCCTGAGCAGAGAGCTCAAACACATAACCTCGCTGGACCTCGGAGAGGGAGCAGGAGAGCTTGTTCCCCTCCTGGTTCTTGTAGTAGTTGTAATTCTATTTCTGTAAATAAATCCTGATTTACCACTACTCCTGTGGTTTCCTTCTTCTTGGAGACCAAGAGCCTCAAACTCCAGTATCAGTATGTGGATCACAGACCTTTCCACCCTGCCCCCAGCCCCAACCCTTTCTCCACTCTTGAGTTAGCTGAGAGTGCTGGCTGACATGGATTCTCACACACAGCTGCTGTCCTGCTGTGCTCTGCAGAGTGGGGCGCCCTGCTGTCCTGCTGTGCTCTGCAGAGTGGGGCGCCACGTTCACCTGCCTCAGCTGCACCAGTGTGCCGTGCATGCCTGTGGGGGGCAGTGGTGCTGGCCCCCTTGCTTGGCTTTATTCATCCTTCAATGTCTTTTACCATTTTAGTCAGGCAGGCTTAAAAAATCCTTTTTCATATAATTATGTGAAGACTCGGAAGAGCCAGCAGTGTTACTCATTGTCACCAAAGCCCAGCTGGTATTTTTATTCTTTGCTCACATTGACTATCTCCTTTCTTTCCTGGCTCTGAATGCACCTTACAATTTCTGCTTTTCGGGTCAAGCTGTTCTTTAATAACTAGAAAGCACAGGACACTCATATTTCTTAGTCTCTTCCAAACCGAGGTAGATAGATAAAGGAAGATTTTTTTTTTAAGTATGCATAAATTTGTTTAATTTTCAGAAGCGCAGAGGAAAACCACCTCCCGCAGCGCTCCTGTTACTGCTCGTATTTCACTAAGTAATAACGTGCAGATGGCTGAGGAGTGCCGGAGCACAGCACTGTCTCAGTGAAGTTGGGGTCTGCGTGTCTGGGTTGTGACTGCCACCGGGTGGCTTCGGGTGTGGGTCCCTCCGTGAGAAGGGCTCTGGTGGACCCCACAGAGTCGGTCAGCAAGTTAGTTTCTCTAACACGAACTCCACATTCCTCTTGGTTCCCAATAAAAAGTCATGGGACTTCACACATGGGAAGGAATGTTGAGATTGCTTCTGACAGATGGTGAGCCCAGCTCCCAGACTGCGGGGGCAGCTCCGGAATGGGAAGGCAGACCCTCTGATGCCTGAGCTTTGTGCTCCAAGGGTGGGAGAGCCGGGGAGGACGTCGCCTGTCTCCAGTCCTCTCCTGTCCTGGGGGAGACACTCAGGGCCTCCCTGGGGGTGGGAACTGGGTGTCAGGAGGTGGGTTGTCAAGTGTCTGGGAGTGGACGGAACCCTGTCCTGCCGCTGGTCCTTCCCAAGCTCTGTATCTCGAGACAGACACGGGTCCTGGGGCCACCTGTCCCTGAGATTGTGGGAGGCAGAACACCCTCCCTTACCTTACACACAGCTCTGTCCATTTCCTTCCAATACTCAGAGGTTGCCGGCCTTTGATTCCAGGTCCCCAGGCCTTCTGGGTCAGCTGCGTCTCTAATCCTGACAGTTTGGATGGTCATATCCTGGGCTGGCCTTGCATAAAAAACGCAACAAGAGCTGGCCACACTTCCTGGTAGATTAGTGAGCTTATTTCAGGATCAGGGGCCCAAAATGGGGGCACCTGCATTCCTCTAAGAAAATAACAGATTCCCTAAATTGGTCCATTTGCTTTTGCAGAAGCAATGAAAGCCCAGTGGTGGAATGCACTCACCTTTGAGGCAGGGAAGCTTTGCTTATTACAACCTCTGGGAACCAGCCATTTGAAATAGGTGTTCATGTTCCCCTGTTCTGGTGAAACAGACAAATAGAAGAAATGTTCTGGGGCAGTGCCTATGGCTCAAGGAGTAGGGCGCCGGCCCCCTATACCGGAGGTGGCGGGTTCAAACCCGGCCCGGCCAACAACTGCAAAAAAAAAAACCCAGAAATGTTCTGCAGAATACTGAAGTGTGATTTCTTTCAATTAGTAACATAGTCATGTTACATTCTGGGGGTTTTGTACACAGAGTGTCACTCTGTCTCCCTGGGTAGAGTGCTGTGGCATCATCATACCTCACAGGAACCTCAAACTCTAGACTTAAGGGATCCTCCTGTCTCAGCCTCCAAAGTAGCTGGGCCTACAGGTGACCGCCACAATACTCAACTAGTTTTTCTATTTTTAGTAGAGATGAGATCTCACTCTTGCTCAGGTGATCTCAAACTCCTCAGCTCAAGCTATCTACCCATCTTGGCAATTCAGAGTTAGAGGATTACAGGTGTGAGCCACGGTGCCCCGCCATGTTAAATTCCTAACCCCAGTACCTCTAACTGTGACTACATTTTGAGACAGGGTCTTTGAAGAGGTGATTAAATTAAATGATGTCATTAGGGTGGGTTTGAATTCAATCTGGATGGTGTCCTAATGGAAAGCAGAGATGAGGACACAGGTCCAGAGGGAAGACCCAGCAGCAGTCTGTACCCCACGGAGAGTGGCCTCAGAGGAAACTAGCCCACATAGCTAGTGCTATGAGAAAACAAATGCCATTTTAAGCCACCCAGGCTGTGGTATCTTGTTCTGGAAGCTCTAACAATTAATTCAAAGGTAAACCAGTCAGAAGTGGTGCTGTAAACCCTGTGCAAGCTAATAAATACCCACTCATTACTGATTGTTTAGCAGATGGGGCCACAGTTGCAGAAATTGCTCTTGTTTTTACCAGCATCCTCAAGTATCTAGGAAAAAAAACTATCATCACCAGCAGCAACTCTGACTCTCTTAACTTGGCTAACTATGGAAGCGGAGGAGGAGAATTCCAGTGATGACTGTCTATAAAAACTTTCTTTTGAATGTGATAATAACTGTGGTAGAGATTGTTGCTGCCCATCCTACACTTCCCTTTTTCTCTTAGTGAGGAGAGCTCCAATTTTATTTGGAGTAGTTAATGTGGCCAGCTAAAGACTGCCTTTCCCAGCCTCTTGTCTTTCTTGGCCCTCATATGTTCTGTCAAACAGGTGTCCATGGACAAGTGTTAGGAGAATTCCAAGAAGTCTTCTCAGAGGGAGGGGTGCCTTTCCTTCATCCCTCTACTTCTCTCTTTCTGTTCCTGGAATATAAACATCATGGCTGGAGCTCCTGCAGCCATCTTGTTGCACGTGGTGACCCTAGAAAGAGAACCCCCATACGGCAGAACAGAAAAACAGAAGCAGTCTGGGGTTTGAAGCTGCCGTACCTGCCCTAGAATGCCAGGCTTGTTTTATGAGTGAGAACCAAACCTTTCTGTGTTTATGCCACTATTATCACAACTCTGCTGTGATAAACATTTCCCAACATTTTCCATGGTTCAACATGAATGAAGCCACCATAGTCCAAAAAGATTTTTTTAAAAAGTACACAAGTGTACATTTGGTGTCTAGAAGTACCTCCCTCCTTTCTGGCCCCGGAGGGTATGAGAACCGCAGAGTTATGGGGGTCTGGTGCACTCAGATGAATGACGTCTCCTCCTTGTTCCCAGGTGTACGACTCTCAGCCCACAGTGAGGGAGAGCCCTGAATGTGCTCCTCTGTCAGCAGCTCTGAGGCCCCACACTGCCATGCACACAAAGCGCCTGTGAAACCCAGGCAGCCATACACCTTCTGAGACAGTAGAGAGCTGCTGTGGGCTTTTTCCTTTCATGTGTGTGGGGGGGGTTTCTTGGCTTTAGTTCGATCTTAACCTATGTGAGCATTTCCGTGTGCTTTCTCTGTAAAATGAGTGACTTTGGAGCTTGGCAGAATGGAGAAATAAGTGGGTGAAGGAAAGGTGAGAACTGGGTAAGGGCAGACCTGATGGTCCAGGGCCCAGGGCTTGAGTGTGGGCTGCCCACCACGTAGGCAGAAGGAAGCTGGTGAGGGACTGGGGGCCGGGGAGACCCAGAAGATACCCCAGAGGCAACAGTGTTGCTGCCTGTGGTCAGAGCAGAGACTCACTGCAGGCAAAAATGGGGAGTCTGGTCCTGTTGCAAATGGGCTTGTGGCCTCAGATAAGGGGAGGCAGAGAGAGGAGGCCAATGGGCATGTAGTTACAGGTGGCTGATCAAAGGTGTTTGTGCTTGGACTGCGTGATCTGTTTCAAAACACTGAGCTGACTGACTGCAGCTGGGCCCTCTCTCCTGCTCACACAGGGATGGACATTCCTACGGGTGCTGTGGGGACCTGAGTCTGCTCAGCCCAGTGGCTTCCAGAGGCTGTTCAGGTTTGGCCCAGGCCCCAGGGGAGGGATTTAAGAGATGTGGTCCTAGGAGGTAGTCCTTGGTCTTAGTTCTTTTGGGGAGAGGTCCCTGCACTGGTTGAGGCTTAGCTCTGGGTTGGGGGCTAAGAATCCCCCTCCATGTCCAGTGCATGAAGAAGCAGACCCCACAGCCTCACCATGTGCTGACCCACATGGAGGCTCAGCAGAGCACCTGTGGCTCCCACAGCCTGGGCAGCTCAGGGAGCACCTGCCGGTGGTCTCTGCTCCCGTGCTCACACCTGCTCTACCGGAGACCCGGTCTTCGGCTTGAAACTCACTTTTAAACATAGGACATAGAGTTCCACAGTGGTTAGATGTCACTGGCTTATAGAACTTGAAGATCTGTTAAAGACTTTGTGCCCAGCTTGTTGTAGTTGGTTCCGTCGATTCTCCTGAATAGGATGAAGGCCAGAACTCCTCAGCTGTGGAGCAGCTCCTCTGGGCACGGTTCTCGGTCTCATCCTGGCTGTGGATCGGAATCTCCTGGGGAGCCTTCCCATACCGGATGCCCTGCTGCCCCCAGCCTGCCCAGAGGGTGACACAGTGCACAGCAGGCCAGGTGAGAGCTGGGCCTGGGCGCTGTCAGCCTGGGAAGCCTGCCCTCTGGAGGGCCCAGACATACTGACAGCACCTGTGCTTTGGCTCCATGGGCCTGGGGCAATGACGGGGTTGTCAATGCCAGCAGCCTTGGGCACACCCCGGCTTGAGCTGCAGGGTTCTCATGAGCACCCCAGGGTGACAGCAGCCCCTCACAGGCTCTGTGGGCAGAAGGTGAGAGTGTTGGTGGCCTTGCAGGGTGCCAGGCAGAGACCACCCTGCCATCTCTTCTGGGGGACAGTAGGATCTGAAGCTGCCCAGGTCACCTCTGCCTCTAGCTGCCAGTCCTTGTTCAGACAGCCCCAGAGTCTATGAGAGGGTCTCAGTCCATCCTTCCTCCCTCCCCTACCTGCTAAGGTCTGTCACCCCTCGCTGCTCACTGGTTTGTCCTCCTGAGACTCCAGCAGTGGCCTGTGGCATTTTCTTTTGTGTTCTTTCCCTTCTGCTAACATCCCAAATTTCCTGAATGTGAAATTCTTTAGGCACAGGGATGTCCCAACTATGGGCACAGGCCACATGCGGATTATGTGAGGACCTTTTTTCTTATTTGTGGTGGCAGATATCACACAAATTGTGCACAAACTTTTTTTTTTCCTTACCAGTTTTTATTGGTGTGTGTATTTAATGTGTGGCCCAACATGCATCTTCTTTGTCCACAGTGGCACAGAGAAGCCAAAAGGTTGGACACTCCTGCAGGGCCTCCCCTCCTGTGTTCTTGTCCAGGTGAAGTTGATGGCTCATTTAAATTATCCTCCGTTTTGTCACTGTCTCCTTCTAGAGTGTTCTCTAATCTCCAAATACCCTGGTTCTTCCTTCCACGTTTCATCCTTGGGCACTAAAATGACCTTCATGTCGGGTCAAGACCTGGTTGGGCCAGTCCACAGCCTGCCCCAGCGTACTCAGGACCCAAGGTCCACTGTCCCCCTCCTGTCCCCACAACCCTGGGCTCCTTTGGTGGCCCAGACAACAAGCCAACACTGTGTGTGCATGTATTTGTTTGTTTGTTCATGTGTGCGTGTGTATCTGTGTATGCATGTGTGTATGTGTGTATGTGAGTGTGTGTGTGTTTGGATGTGTACATGTGGGTGTGCACACGTGTGTGCATATGTGTATGTGTGCATGTGAGTGTGTGTATGTGCACGTGTGTTTATGTGTGTGTGTTTGGATGTGTACATGTCGGTGTGCACACGTGTGTGCATGTGTGCATATGTGTATATGTGTATGTGTGCATGTATGTGTATGTGTGAGTGTTTGGGTGTGTACATATGAGTATGCACACGTGTGTGCATGTGTGCATGTGTATCTGTGTATGCATGTGTGTATGTGCATGTGAGGGTGCACGTGTTCATGTGTGTATGTGTATCTGTGTGTGTATGCATGTGCATGTGTGTATGTGCATGTGAGGGTGCACGTGTGTGCACATGTTCATGTGTATCTGTGTGTGTATGCATGTGCATGTGTGTATATGAGGGTGCACGTGTTCATGTGTGCGTGTGTATCTGTGTGTGTATGCATGTGCATGTGTGTATATGAGGGTGCACGTGTGTGCACATGTTCATGTGTGCGTGTGTATCTGTGTATGCTTGTGTGTATGTGTGTATGTAAGGGTGCATGTGTTCATGTGTGCATGTGTATCTGTGTGTGTATGCTTGTGTGTATGTGTGCGTGTGAGGGTGCCCATGTGTGCATGTGTTCATGTGTGTGTGTGTATGCATGTGCCTGTACATGCCATGGTCTGTAATTTGCACACAGTGAGTTACTTCTCCTGCCTGTCGATATTTCTCACCTCCTGGGGGTTGAACTTGCACAGCGGTCAGGTGGGACCCCCGGAACAGAAGTAACAAACTGCTCTCAGTGGATTTAGGCTAAGTAAAGCAAGCACAAGTAAGAATTTTGCAGAGAGGGGTTTTGGTCCAAGAATTTTATAATAATCGTGTTTGGGTGTGGACATTCATGCTCAGTAACAAAGCACGATGTTTTGGCGAGGGGTTATGAGAACCGATACTTGAATTCTATGTGCTAACATCCGCAAATTGCCAAGTCCTTGGCATGGTTACACGAGCGCCTTACCATCCTGGTTTAAGTTGAACAGTCATGGCACTGTGGAAGGCCATGGCGGCCACTGTCCTCCCACTTGGAGGCAGCTGTGGGCTGGAGGAGTCTCCCAGGGTCCTTGGGGCCTTCTGGACACCCTTGCACAGGACCTCAACTGGTATGGAGCACAGGCAGCATGGGAGCTGGGCCTGCTTCCCCCACCTGGCGGCCGTCTGTGTCCTCAGACACATGGGTGAGATAGGCACTGATCACAGTTTCTAAGAGATGGAGTGTTGGGGTCCTCTACAGGGAACTAGGGTGCTACCTGCAGCTCCTCCCTAGGGAGATGGAAGGCACCAATGGTGGCACCTTTAAGTTGGTTTGGGGTTGGGCAGAGGAACTTTCTCCACTGCAACCAAACCCAACCTCTTTGTTGAGAAAGCAGAACCCAGGTAAGGGGGCCACACACACAGGCAGGAGGTGGGGAGCTCACAAGCGTCCATCTGCAGATGACCAGGGCAGTGAAGCTTAGCCCAGCCACATGGTGAGCGTTACTCAGACCTAAGAAGCAATGAAGTGCAGATACAGGCTGCAGCTTGAGTGAATCTTGAAACTTTGAGCTAAGGAAAAGAAGCCAGAAACGAAGGACTGGCCATCCTGGGATTCCCTTGCTCTGAGGTGTCCAGAATAGGCAGGTTCACAGGGACAGAAAGCATGTCAGTGGTTGCCCAGGGCTTAGAGTGGTGAGGATAGTGGGAGGATGGAGGAGCTGATAGTCGAGGGGATGGGGCTTCTTTCTGGGGTGATGAAAATGTTCTAAAATTGATTGTGGGGATGGCTGGGCAACATTCTAAGAAGTGATTGAATTTTGCACTTTAAACACACTGATGGCTTGGCTTGGCGGCTCTGTGGGCCTTCTTGGGGCTTGTCGTGCTTTTCTGGACCTGGGTCTACAGCCTGCTCCTGTTAATTCTCCTGCTATCACTTAGTCTCGGGAGAGGCAGCCAGAGCTCCCTACAGCAATGGCTCTCCTAGCAGAAGTACAGAAGACAGAGGCCCGAGACCCGGGGAGCTGATCAAAGGTCCCCCCGGGCCCAAAAAAATCACTGTTGCACAACCAAATAAACATGTGTCAGAAGTACAAACAGATCCAACATTTCAGCTTCCAGGTGGGGAGGAACAGGGCTTAATATGCCGACAAGCTTCATCTCGGACTGATATTGAGCTTTGTCGATCGCTGTTAATTCTCTGCACGAATCCAATCTCATTCTCTTCATTTGGACCCATGTACTCTGGAGCTGAGAGTCCCCCTTGTCCCCTCCTTCACTGTCCACCTGCCACCAGTCTGGGAGAACTCGGAACCTCCCGGGTCCTTCCCCAGCAGCTGCTCTGCTCTCCCAGCCATCACTGTCGCCCTCACTGTGGCCTTCCTCAGCTCCAGAAAGACACAAGTAGACCCCTGCTTGAAAGTTCTAGATGCTGCTGGGATTCCAAGTCCCCATCAACTGGGAAGTCACTCCTTTTAGCACAACAATAGGAAGACAATGGCCCACAGGCAGAGATGGCCTTCCAGATCATGCTGCCGAATCCCACCTCTGTCCAAACTGGTGTGCCCAGCTTCCTGCTGCGGAACAATAGTGCCATTTCTCCATACCTACCCACACCCTATTGGCCTGTGGCTCTGGCTGTCAGAACTCGCTTCCCCTTGGAGTCTCTGCCACTGTCCTCCCCTCAACTCCCCAGTCTTGGTGCTGGATTCATGCTCCCCACTGATCTGTGTACTCTGCCATCCTGAGAATAAGGACACAAACCCCTTGCCATCCTCAAGGGCTGGGGTAGGCAGAGTAAAGCCCTCCCTCCCAGGTGTCCTCATGCAAACAGCCTTATGTGGCAAAAGGCACTTTGCAGGTGTGGTTAAGTGAAGGATATCAAGCTGGGGAGACTTTCTGTGTTATCCACTGGCCCAGTGTGGTTCCAAGGGTCCTTATGGGGAAGGGGCAGGAGGATCAGAGGAGGGAGTAGAGATCAGAGGCTGAGAGAGGTTGGATGCTGAGCTGTGGGCCTTGGAGACGAGGAAGCGCCCAGGAATGTAGGAATCTGGAAGCTGGAAAAGGCAAGACCATGGGTTCCAGAGCCTGCAGAAGAGCTACAGCTCCGCGCACAGCCAGAACAGCAAGGTGTTGTGTGGCCTTTTAGAGCCCGCAACTGGGTGGCTTTGGAACAGCAGGTGTTTACACCTCACGGCTCTGCGGGCTGGAAGTCCACATCAAGGCTCTGGCAGGGCTGGTGTCGGCTGCTTCTGGGTTTACGTGAATAGAGGGCACCTTCTTGTGGAGTCCTCGTGCGGGGGAAGAGGCATGGGGTCTCTCTAGGGTCCTTTTACAAAAGGGCACTAATCTCATTGTGATGGTTACCTTTTCATGACCTGGTCACCTCCCCGAAGGCCCCACTTCCTGACACCATCACCTTGGGAGCAGGATTTCAACATAGGAATCTGGAGAGGGCCACAAATCTCTAGTCAATCGCAGGTGACGCGTGTTTTGCTTGGAGCCACTGCATTTGTGTAAGCTCTTAGTGACAGGAAACACGCGTGGGTCTTACTTTTGTCACAGGCAGGACATCAGGCGAGGCCAGCACAGAAGGGAGCAGGGAGGACCCTAAAGTTACTAACTGTGGCGGGTGCTGGCCTCCCCCAGTGTCAACAGGCCCTGTCTGTTTTTCCAAAGCTGCTTCTGTGACTGTTTTTGCTGCTCAGTCAGGGAGTTTCCTAATTCTTGTGGAGGGTTGGTCTTGTTCAATGCTGGCCGAGTGACCTGGGCTGGCTGCGGCCTGACCAGGGCTGCCCCAGGGCTTGGCAGGCTGGGCTTTCATTTTTCATTTTTTGCTGGAGACTGACCCTCCCCACCGTCCTGCAGCCCTGGGTGACTCTGCATTCTTCCTGAAGTCATTCCAGAGCACCACGGGCTGTGGCCTCCTGGGGGAGGACCATGTGGCCCCCATGCCATGTGGTTTCAGGCTGGGGAAAGTGTGAGCAAGTGACCCCCAGGCTGAGAGAGGACAGGGGTGCAGCGTCGGGTGGGGGACATGTGCTCCTGAGGGCAGACACCTTTGGAAGGATAGCGTCTGCTCGTTTCCTTACCTGCCTGTGAACTGGTCTCTGGGAACCTCTGTGTCAGGCTCTGGGAGGAGCTGGGGACAGGTCAGCTTATGTGACAGACACGGACAGAGGCAGGCAGTAGAATCAGCAGGGGTCTGCTTGTGTCTGTCTGGAGCTGGGGAAGGCCACAGTGTGGGCGACAGAGATGGCTGGGAGAGCAGAGCAGCTGCTGGGGAAGGACCCAGGAGGTTCTGAGTTCCCCCAGACTGGTGGCAGGTGGACAGTGAAGGAGAGGGCAAGGGGGACCCTAGAGTCTGGCATGGCCAGCGAGAGGAGCGTGGGCCCTTGAAGGAGAGGGGACAGGCACAGAGTTGGGGATGAGGAGCCCATGTCCTTATATCAGGGGCTCCATGCCACTTCTCATGGGGTGGCGGAGGGTGGGGAAAGAGCAGGACACTGTGGGGGGAGTTGGATTTTATGGAGAATCCAGATGTGGCTGCTTCCAGTGCCCTTAAAACCCACACCCGAATGGAGGCCTTGTGCTGTGCGGAGGGTGAAACCCACCTTCACTCATCCTGCTGGAGTGTGTGGCATCCAGCCACGTCCCCTGGGCCCACCACCCAGGGGTCCTTTGCTGCTCAGGTGGGCCCTGTGGTGCAGACCTGGGTTCTGCCTGGGTCTCTCCTGAGAATGTTCCCGGTGTGGTCCTGTTCACGGGGCAGCTGGAGGACCACGGTCAAAGTCCCAGGAGTGACGCTGACCCTTGAGGCCTGGAACTGGAGGGCACATGCCCAGCCCGGCTCCCTGAGTAGGGCATTCCCACAGTGCGTCCTCTCACTGGGGCACCCGTCCTTCCTCCTTTACTGGGCATCCTGGGTCACCCCTCACGTCAACTGTTTGCACCTGGGTTCTTGTCTTTTGGGTTTTGAGGGAGGGAAATGAAACAGGCAATCGTGAAAGGTCTCATGTGATCAGTAATGTCCATTTAGTAGAAAAGTTGATAAGGGCACGTTATTTGTTAAGATGAGAAAATGTCTTAGGAGTAGCACTCTGATAAATTTTACTGAGTTGTGATGGGTCCAATTTCTTTGTTGTGATTGTCGGATAAAAACAAAACATTTGCAGTTAGGATTTTCTAACATTTTAAAAACTCGTATCTAAATTAACTTGCCCTATAAAATCAACATGTAGCGGCTTGGCGCCTGTGGCTCAATGGGCTAAGGTGCCAGCCACGTACACCTGAGCTGGCGAGTTCGAATCCAGCCCGGCCCGCCAAACAACAATGACGGCTGCAACCAAAAAATGGCCGGGCGTTGTGGAGGGCGCCTGTAGTCCCAGCTACTTGGGAGGCGGAGGCAAGAGACTCGCTTGAGCCCAGGAATTGGGGGTTGCTGTGAGCTGTGATGT
>CAUYRH010127430.1:0-56425 GCA_963574655.1 Perodicticus potto | reverse complement strand
GCTGAGGTCAGCTTCTGGAAGGGAGCAGGCAGCTCTTCCTGCTCCCTCTCCGAGGTCCCACCGAAGTCTGCTTCTTAGCTGTTCTCTCTTCAAAGTCCTGCTGAAAATCTGCCATTGAGCTCTCTGCTTAGGGGTTTATATAGTCCCAGGGACTTGCCTTGTCGGAGCTTCTTAGGGGCGGGTCTTCATTAGTTACAGCTAGCTGTCCAATGAAGACCCGGGCCCTTGAGACCGACATGGTATTGACCAATCAGATTTGCACGTGGAGCAGACAGCAAGGCGCCAGTGTCTTCTGCACAGGTCCGGCCCTTTCGCAAGCTGGTTTCTCTATCCGCCACAGCATCAGCGCTGCCAGGGCCAAGGCAGCAGTTGTAGAGCTGCCTTGCCCTGCATCATCAACATGGGACCATATTCCTTGTAAATTATTTTTTACTTTGTCCCAATTCCATTGAGATGAATTATAGAGTTTAGGGGGTAACACAAATTCATTGGAACTGAGCATGGCAATGTAAAGTCAATTGAGTCTTTAAACTCTGATACCTATTAGAGTTACTACTTGTTCCAAAGCACTAAGTTTGGTTTCCATTCTTTTATCTATTTCTTCTTGAAAAGATAAGGCTAAAGAGCTATTTTGAGCCAATGTATTTACAAAATGGACTGTTTAAATAGACTGAGTGAGCGCCACAGCTGAAGTAACAGTGCTGGCTACTATGGCAATTAATGCTGTGATGCCTGCTATGATTAAGCCTATGACTCTTTTTTTATGGATTAAACCATGGTGTAAATACTTATTAAGTTCAATTAAAGTTTGCATGCCTGATTCATTATACCATGGCTAAGTCAAATTTATAGGTAAATTTACATGTTATAGGTAACATGACAAAGATGGCTGTTCAATTATAGTAATAGCATCAGATGGATTAATATGGTTAACACAATTAGATAAATTACAATTCAAACAAGTTAAAGAAAATCCATGTTCAATTTTAGTTATAGAAATATTACCAACTAGTAAAATCCTGGGAAGTGAAACACAAGTCATAACATAAAGTTTGAGAGTCATTTTGCATCACTTCATTGGTGGGCTCTAGGACTTCCACTGGCTGAAGGATTGCTGCAAGGCACCAGAAATGTTTCTGGCTAACTCCTGATTCTGTTGTCAAAGTATTTAGAATCCATTCTCTAGTAGTGACACAATCATTAACGTTACAAGAGGCAAGTAGTCTTCTAGATTAGTTTCCGTAGTTTCTGATCATCTTTGATAGGGATGCAAAGTGGAGTTATAAAGTGATGTCACATCATGATTTATAAATTCCTATTCAGGAAGCCATCGAGGACTGTTAACTGTTCTAGGAAAGATGTAAACATGCCCTCTTATCCATATTAACACAGGATCAAGCTCTTGCCAGGTATCAGTTAAGGGGAACTTCACAGGACCTCAGGGTATATAGAGAATGGAGCTTTCCAAAAATGTTCTGCTGCAATGTGACCTAAAGTATTAACTTAAAAAAAAATTTTAAGTGAAAAAAGCATGATAAAGAAGATTACGTGGAGTTCCAGGATATATCTCCCCCTTTTTTAGTTTTAGTAATTGAAGTTTAAGGGCGCAATGAGCATGTTTAATCTTGAGGGTTGTATGGTATACTTGTTTTAGGGGCAACATAAAAAGTTGAATAAAAAGAAGAGAAAATTTTGCTAGTGTAAAGCAGGACCCTTGTCTGTTTTGATTAATCATGGGATTCCTAGAATATTAAAAGTGGTTAAATAATGAGCAATAACATGTTTAGTAGCTTTATCCAGGTGTGTAAAATCAAAAATGAAATCAGAGTAAGTGTCAACTGTAACATGAATAAAAGAGAGTTTTCTAAATGATAGGACATGAGTAATATCCATCTGCCAAAGTTGATCAGGTAATAGGCCACATGGATTTATGGTGAAGTGAGGAATAGGGAGCTGTTATGGGCAAGAAGTTCAATTTTTTACTATTTGGTGAGCTGCTTCACGAGGAAGATGAAATTGATGACAGAGGGCAGCGGCATTTTGATGATGAATAGCATGAGACAATTCATCAGAGGATTGAGAAGTCATTGGGAAAAGATGAGTGTGTTTATCAGCTAAAGTGTTGCCTTGAGTCAATGGACCTAGAAGAGAAGAATGGACTCGGAGGTGTCCTAGAAAATATTGTCCTGGGTGTGCACGAATAAGAATAGATAAAGAAATTGATTAAATAAAGATTCATCTGTGGCATGTCCAATAAGAGCTGTTCAATAGTGGCTAAAACGTCTAGTAAATATTTACTGTCAGTGTAAAGGTTAAAAGAAGTCTGGGAGAAGTGAGTGAAAGCCATAATAACAGCATGTAATTTCACACATTGAGCTGAGGAATAAAAGATTTTTTCATCGAAAACTTTATTGTCAATGACCATAGCTGCAATACGTGAAGTAGAGCCATCCGTGAAAACAGTGGGGACCTGAGGAATTGGCTGGGAAACAAGAGACAAAAAGAAAAGCAGTGATGGTAGTAAATTGAATAATTTGATCTGGTGAGTAATGACAGTCCACTTGGCCAGTGAAATTAGCAAAGGCAATTTGCCACCAAGATGATATTTTCCAAAGCCACTGATGTTGGTCAGCAGAATAAGGGACAGTGATAAATGACAACTCCTCCTGTCCTAGGAGTTGCTAAAGTTGTCAGCAATCTTTCAGAATTAAAGCAGCAGTCATCTCATCATAAGGAGTTAAAACCTTTTTTGGTGTTGTCACAATAAAGCAGTGGGAGTATGAAAAGTAGGGAAAATTAGTAGAAAGACTGGAAAGTTGGGATCAACACGGGTAAGTTGTGCTTGCTATAGGGCTCTCTCTACTTTAATTAGAAGAAGGATGAGTTGGACCTTTAAGAATATCAAAAAGAGGCTTTAAATCTCCAGTAGCAAGTTCTAATGAAGGGCAGAGCCAAATAATATTTCCTAGCAACTGCTAAAAATCATTTAAAGTAGTGAGTTTGTTAATGCGGATTTGAAGTTTTTGTGGTTGGATTTGTCCTCAATGAGTTGACTTTAATAAGAAAAAGGAGGAACACTTAGTATTTTTTCTGGAGTTATACATAACTTATAAACTGTTGATGAGTTCTGTAAATGAGAGGATGATTGTTAATATAGAAGAATCAGGGTAAGAAAGGAGAATACAATTCACATAATGGATAATGTCAGCAGTAGGAAATTGTGCACAAATTGCAATATTGTGGCAGCAACAAATTTTTGACACAAAGTGGGGCTATTAGCCATCCCTTACGGAAGGACTGCTCACTGATATTATGCAGAAGTTCTGAAATTAATACTAAATAAACTGAAAGCAAAACGTTTAAAATCATCAGGGTAAAGTGGGATAGTAAAAAAGCAATAGTGCCATGGAATAGCTGTTGGGGATGGAATTCCTGGTTGAAAAAGTCTTATAATTTCCAGGGTTTTAGTAATAGCTCTAAGGTTTTGTAAGCAGACCCAGTACAGAGTAGTAAAAGTTGGGTAATTTTTATATCAGGAGAAACAGTAATGATATTTTGAGTGGCATAAGCTATAACTATTATTTCTTTTACATAATCAGAGTTAATTACTCTTGGCAAAATAAAAAGACCTTCCTAAACTACTGCGTCCTAAAATAAGTCCCACAGTACTTTTAGGTAAAGGACCATAAATGCCTGTTGGGATAGCCTGAGGGCCCATTTCTAGTTATGGGACTGAAGTCCAATCCTGCACTGTCTTTGGTGGCTTTGAACAGTTGGGAAACAATAGACATTGACCCTGCTATAGATGGGCTGGGGCTGGCTTTTTGATCTGTTTCCCAAAATAGGATTTCCAAGTAACTGATTTTTGTTCCCTTGGAAGTTAGGTTAGTAATACTCTTGGACATGTTAACTTTCTAATTAAAGTCCTTGAAGTTTGTTTTTAATTCCCAAAGTAATTTCCTTTGTAGGACAAACTTTGGATTCAGTTACTTTTTGAAGACACTGCTTGAGGTGAATTAAAAGAACACTTTTTGGATGAATTAAAATTATTACTGATAATATATACTAAGACAGGCCAATATTTTATAATATTGGAAAATGTATAAATATAATTTATAGAAAATTAATTACAACTTAATATTAGATAATGTTTTTTAAACATTCTTAATATATCAAATAAGTTTAATGTCCTTCTGAGACTTTTAGTAAAATATATTGGAGTCTCAAAACGGGGGAATGAGAGAGGATACCTGAGAAGAGTGAGGTCTAGGAGAACAGGTCTTCTCAAGGAGACCACAAGGATACACTTGCGGGCTCCTCTCCATGGTGTCTCAGCTCTTGAGAATTTGTAAACTTAACTTCCTGGAACTTGGAAATTTCTAAGTTCTGTGAAATCGTGTAGTGCTGCAGGGGCTAGAATAACATCTCCCACTAGATTCAAACAGGCCAATGAGAAGGGTACCTATGGGTTGAAACTTGTTGACTGTAGATAAAAAGGGAAAGATCAAGCCAGATGGTGCGTGCCACCATTTGGAATTATTCTATGCTGTAAGCTCCAGGCTGGTGAATAAAGCCCTTACTCTTATAAACGTGGTGTTGGGTGCTCTTTCTCTCTATTGGGCCTCATCTTCCTGCAACATTAGTGGTCTTAATATTTTAAAAGTACTAAATTTAGAGTTGCCATATTCTTTTTTTTTTTTTTTTTTGTAGAGACAGAGTCTTACTTTATTGCCCTCAGTAGAGTGCCATGGCATCGCACAGCTCACAGCAACCTCCAACTCCTGGGCTTAGGCGATTCTCTTGCCTCAGCCTCTCGAGTAGCTGGGACTACAGGTGCCCTCCACAAAGCCCGGCTATTTTTCTGTTTTGCAGTTCAGCCAAGGCTGGGTTTGAACCCACCACCTTTGGTATATGAGGCCAGCACCCTACTTGCTGAGCCACAGGTGCCACCCTGCCATATTCTTTTCTCCCTAATTTTTCTTTTAAAAAATCATATATCATAAAATATGATTACAATTTACTATGAAGTTAATTGAGTTGGAGAATTGAATCTTTTGAGAATTTGTATCTTAAATAGGAAATGGATATTTTCACTTGTAATTTTTCAAAAGTGTTTATAGGCTTGATGAACAGTTTAGTCCTCCTAGCCAGAAGCTGAAGATGCCACAGAGGCAAATTCTTTGAACTTTGGCAAAGGAGGGTGAAAGGGGGGCACTCGACCAGCATAAACCTCACAGAACACCAAGGCTTGAAGGAAAAGGTCGTTATTGGTGGGGAAGCTGCAGACCAGCATTAAGGAGGAGGGGAGAGAGAGAGAGAAACAGGGGAAGCGAGGAGAGGAGACAACAGAAGGGAGAGAGAGAGAGAGAGAGAGAGAGATAGGGAAGAGAGGGAAGAGAGCGAAGACAAGAGGAAAAGAGAAGGAACAAAAGACAAGGGCACCTTATGTAGGTTCCATTAGGGGAGGTGACGGGATAGTAGAACAGCCAATAAGGTGTTATAGCTCTGGTGTGAAGAGCCGTAGCGAGCAGGCCATAAGTTTGAGCTTTTCCTTGAATAATTGGGATAGGGAAATGAAGTTTTGCAATTATCTAACAGAGGGTATAGAGGCAAGACAAAACAGGTTTAGATAATTCCAGCCATAGTTACTAGCCCAGAAGGGTCTGTGTTTGCATCTGAGGTGGAAGAGGAATTTTCTTTTTCATACTCTCGTTCCTCATCTTGCAACTCTTATTGGAATTCACCGGGAAGGGTTTTTTTTGCCAGAGCAGAAGGGGTCACAAATTGGAAAGGGGGCTGTCCCTGTTCATAGGGGTTGGGGTCTAAACAGTCTCTAATTAGTCCCTAAAGAGGAAATGCATCAGTGGGAAACTAAGAAGGACCATGGATTGTATAATGAGAGTGTAGTTTCTTTCCTACTTTATTCCAAGTTGTTGCATTGACTGTGCCTTCCTCAGGAAACCAAGGGAAAATTTCTTGAACAAATTGGAGAAAGCGTTCTAATGGATTAATATGAACACAACAGCCCCTAGTTTTCAGAATAGATTTGAGTATTTGAATAAAGACTTCTGGCTCTTTAGAGCATGACTGCCCCATAATTTGTTACTCCCAAAGAAAACTACCCCCATACACACAAAAATTACTTACCAACTGCGCAGTTTCACTTCTGCATCTTCCAAGGGGCTTCCCTCACCTGCGTGCACCTACTATTCTGTACTCTGGTCCCTGTTCAGGGCGCCACGTGTTGTGAACCTGCGTGGCAAAGGGGAGCAAACCAGAGTGGAATTGGTGGGGAATGAGGAAAATACAGCACAAGAGAAGACACGGAAACAAAAGATGGGACCAGGAGAACTGACTGAGCTGATGACTACGGCCAGCCCAAAAGCACAAAATCAGCTTTATTTTATAGTATCTGTACAAGGATGTCCAGGGGGTTGTAGCATGGACAATATGGGAAAGTAGCGCAAATAAAAGACATAGTTTTGGTCTTACAGTACAATATAAAAATGTGAATAACTTCAACAAAGACAAACCATCTTGTTAATGGTTTCTTCCAAACTTCATTAACATATGACAAGGAGAAAAAAGGGAGAGATCTCAAGGATCTCTGCATAGTTAACAGAACAAAGAAATACCTATGTGACTTAATGGTTACTACTTAACTTTGTTAGCATATGAGAAGGAGAAAGAAGGGAGAGATGTCAAGGATCTCTGCATAGTTAACTAGACAAAGAAAGGGCTGCATCACTTCTGGCAGAGGGAGCGTAAAGAAAGGAAAATGGCTGTTTGGGGAATGGAGGAGAAGCAGTTGGGGGGTTATTCTCTGAATGTTCCCCAGGCTATGAGGGCTCTGTCGTGTCACTGCCTGCTCTCTACAATAAATAAATTTGGAGAGGGCATAGGGCTCTACCTTAAGAAGATGATTCAACAGGGGGGTGCTGTTGATGAAGGAAGAAGGCAGGAGACCTAAATCTGAGGAAAACATTTGAAAGGACTTCTCAGAGTTCAAGAATTAGGAGGTTGGCTCTGCGTTAGAGGAAATGGTCTAAAAATGGAAATGTGGTAGTAAAATATTGATATATTACAGATATAGAATTTGCATTGTTAAATATATTAATAGAAAAAGTGGAAGAAGGATAACATCTCCAAGTTCAAAAAATAGATCTAGTTTTGGAAATAATAAAAAGCCAAGAAGAACAGAATATTTTGGGAAATGCTGAGAGTAGGAAATGAATGGATTGTTTACTCTACCAAGTTTCACTTACTTGTAGACCATCCAAGGCACCGTATCAAGGAGTCTAAAATGCCAGTTGGTAGATGTAATTTCAAAACTCACTGATAATTAAAGTGAAATTCCTAAGAAAGTAAGTTCCACAAGAGGGTAGGTTTAAAGGGAGAAGAAAGATATCTGAAGAGTGAACCTAAGGGACAATGTCTATTAAAGGATATTAAACTATGATAATGTAAATCAATGTGATTCCCATTTTTACTTTCCAGCACTTGCCAATGAAATCACAGTTTTACTGATATTCAATTCAATAAACAATTCAATGAGGTTTACAATTGTATTGAGAATTTCTCAGCCTGTGGAATGTCCCTTATGAGATGAAAAATATTGAAATACAATTCTGTAGTGCTGATAGGGTAACTTTTATTTTCTCCTAACCAGATAGCAATAAATAAATTCTGTCACTTATGTAGCATATTATGGAAACATAAAAACTTAGAAGTGCCAAACAAATTTCTGTACATTGGGAAAATTCTTATTTAAATGGCAATAATTTTTTATTGATCTGATAAACTACCATTAATCTGTGCTGTCTTATGATAGATCCAATTTTGTTTCCTTCCTCTTAACCTAAGCAAAGCAAAGTTAGCTGGGAACCATACTCCTATCATGGGCAAAAGAATTATCAGAGTTCACTATTATGTTACATCAATAAAGGTAAAACACTAATGTATGAACAATAGCAGTGATGAATAACATTAATAGCAACAATAACAAGTAAGGTGTCTCTGTATGTACAAGAGCCAGTTCTTTAACTTACTACGGAGTCTTCTATCTCACTCTTCACTCCATCTATCTTAGTAAGTCATCATAACTCAGTAGTGGGGATTGCCTTCTATTCATCTATGCTGGTTGAACCATAAAGTCCCCTCCACATTTTAATTATCATGCAGATTGTACCTGCTTCCTTTTCAGGCTGTTGGGAAAATCAGTTCCTAGCATCCTAAAAATGGGAAGAAAGAATACTGATTCCTAACATGACAACTCTTGTTATCTAAGCAACAAGATACTGCAGCCTATATTTTTATTTTCTTAAAGGTTTTCTCATTTACACATTGAGAAATATTCTTCTCCTAATACTCAAGAAAGGTTGGGGGTAGCCAAAATGTCAATTTGGGTAGCAAAGAAAACCTCCAAGTTCTGTGTCTTCTCTGGCAGTGACCCATCCTATCCTATACACCTCTGTCTTCAATTAGGAATTTGTTTGTTTGTTTTCAAATTACAATGCTTTTGAATTGCTCCTGGAAAGAGATACACACCTATAACCTTTTAATGCCTAAATTATTAGGCCTTTAACATTAACAGTAAAACTCTCAGGGTGAACAAAGCTTAAAGTCAAAAGCTGGGGCAAGGAAATCTTGTTTATATTATCATCATCAGGATTACCACTGTCTTTGTCATCATCAATGACTGTTGTTAAATGGACTAGGTTACTCAACTCTCGCTTCCTCACTCTAAAAGGATTACATGCAAAACTTTTGTCTCATGATTCCTCAATAGCTTCCCACAGTGAGTAGAATACTCATCCTTACTCCACTAACTTTGGGTTGAATCAAATGACTTGCACTGATTCACAGGATGTTATGAAGTCAGAAGCATTGAATGTACTTAAATGGTTGGTCTTGGCTGCTTGTCCTTTTGTCATCTGGGATGAGAAGATTATGCCAGGTAGAGCCCCTAGTCCTAGAATGAGAAGAAACTCTGAGCATACCCGAATAGCACTTGCAGCCTGGATCCAAGCCCAAATGACCCCATCTGTGCTCAACAATGACTAGCAGTGTCACAACTGACCTGCTAGCCCAGGCCCAAGAAATAATAGGGATAGACACTGTGATTTTAGAGTTGTTTATCAGGCAGCAGCATCACAGGAAAAAAAATTGAATTGTGCTGTGCAGCTTTTCAAAACCAAATCATGTCTTGGATAAATACATAAGTATAAACATGCAAAGGACAAGTATAAAATTTATATTACAGAATAAAAAAACTTCCCTTTTCTTCCAGCAATGAATTCAGTAGGAAAGATAGAACTGTGAATGGGACGCTTTTAGAAAGAAAACATGCAGGAAGACCCCTTCCCATCCCATCCTCCCATAACCAATCAATTAAAGTAATTTGTGTGAAATTTTGTTTGTTTTTCTGAACTTGGTAGATAAATGATATTGTACTTGTTGCTCAGAGTGTGCAGGAGAATGGACTGTATCTGCTGGGCCACACACAGAGCAGGGTAGGAGCTCCTGAGTCCAGAGTCAGACTGATATGAACCCTTCTATTTACTGGCTGGTGTGTTCTAGCAGAGGTGCTTCAGGCCTCAGGAACAGAAGACTCACAGAAATATGGAGAAAGAACTGTTTTCCTTGCTTCTATCCCTCATCAAAAAAACATCTTTGGCACTGTGAAAAGATGAGGTGACTACTATTGTTGGGTGTTATTGCCCTCTGGGCACATATTCAATGGAGGGTGGAGGCAATGGAGAGTTAAACAGATCTCATCTCAGAGCATCAGAGCACTCTACAAGGTGCTACATTCTCACCACGGGTTCTGTAGTGTCTCAGAATTAACAGAGTGTGTAGAAAAAGTACAGGTACTGCCTCTAAGTAGGCAAAAACTCAGAACTTGTAAAATTCATGAATTGATATTAATGTGGTGAAGCCTGAAAAGACATATTTATCCTTGAATAAATTTAATTCATTTCAACAAATATTTATCAAGCATTTACTATGTGGGAAGCATTATTTATGAATAAGAATGAAAGTAGTAGGCTTAAAGCAGTATTACTTATTAGTTTAAGCTTTTTAAAGTAAATTTCAGATGACTTGAGATTGGGAAGTACATTTCTCTCTCATATCTTCATGTTTGGTTTTAGCCTTGGTTGACAGAGCCCTGGATTAGTAGTAGGTGACATGTTATGTACAGTCATAATTGGTTACCAGAACACCAGTGACCAATTGGCTCTTGCTGTATCACCTCTATTTTCTGAACTGTAAAGTGAAAGATTATCCCAAACTACCCCTGAATTGTTATTCTCTCTAGATCTAAAATTCTACAGTTGAACTTAAGAGTCTCAATTTTTTAACTTTATTCTTATATTTAAAATATAATTGGCTTTTGTAAATTCTACAAGGACAATGAATTGAAGAATAAAAATCAGTGGTCTTAGAAGCTAATTGAACTGAGATTTATCAATTATATTAATACAAATGTCAATACATTAGTAAACATAAACATGACAGGATGCTATGTATATTTCTACATGGAATTAATAGAGAAATGCTTCAAATAAATCAGCAAATATATCACTTGTGATTCTGCATTGTGTTATGTGCAAACAAGGATCAAAACAAAAGCCAAGAAATGTGCTCAGCAAAGAGTTCAGTTTGAATTTTCAAAGTAATGAGAATCAGTCATTTAAGCAAAATTCAAATAAGATTTGGTAAATATTTTTGTTTCTCAAATAATGTATCAGACACTATGTGTATAGCAACATCCCCCCCCCAAAAAATAAAAACCACACACACTCCTTTAGCATCACTAAAATCATTTTAACATCATTGAGGATATAAACATGGGGAAGGGCTTTTTTGTAGTAAGTGTTTGATATGCTCATGAATCTTATCTCTACTACCCAGAAGGGGGAGGAAAGGAGGACTATTGGGCATCTAGTGGACTACAACCTGAGACAGTGGTCAGCAAGGGAGATTGCACTGAGGAAATCATGAAACTTACACCAAACTTAGTGCATAAAACCAGAAGCCTGTAAGGGCATACACTGTTTCATGTACCTGGTGGCAGCATGAAAACAATGTAACAACCTATTCTGCTTCCCAGAATCTTTTTTCTTTTTTTTGAGTCAGAACCTCAAGCTGTCACCCTGGATAGAGTGCTGTGGCATCACAGCTCACAGCAAACTCCAATTCCTGGGCTCAAGTGAGTCGCCTGCCTCTGCCTCCAAAGTAGCTGGGACTACAGGTGCCCGCTACAATGCCTGGCCATTTTTTGGTTGCAGCCATCATTGTTGTTTGGCAGGCCTGGGCTGGATTTGAACCCACCAGCTCAGGTGTACGTGGCTGATGCCTTAGCCCCTTGAGCCACAGGCACCGAGCCGCCCAGAATCTTTTTATTGGGTACATAACAGAGAATATGTGCAAGAAGCATAGTAGTCAGTATCCATCAGTCAAGGTTAAGTAAAGGGTAAATATGGACATAGGGTAATGGGACATGTGAAGAGGCCAGATAATGGTGCAAGAGGAAGAGAGAAGGGAAAGCAAGTCTCATCTCAGGTAGATATCTCACCTTCTCTGCCTAAGCTACTAATTGATGGCTTCAGCTTGCCTGTACTGCTGATTTCCCCATGCAGAGATAGTCAGTTAGACATTCTCCTGACAGGTACCTTACCCTGAGTTGGAAGATCCGTGAGGATTTCAGCCTGTTTACCTCCTACAGAGGGCTTGATTATTTGCCTTTTATAGTTTAGGAATGCAGTAGTCTTGTTCTTACACTTTTGCCTGGAAATTTGGGAAGGTAAGGGTGGGCTTGTCTCCCACTTTGAAGGAGCACAGAAAGAGGTGCAATGAGAAAGAGGCAGACTTCATGGAACAAAGATTATATGAATAGTTCTCTTAAACCAGACTGTAGAACCAACATGGAGTCATCTTAGATACTGTTAGACATGACTTCCTTGGGAAACAAGACTAGAGAAAAAAATGAAATTGAGGAATGTGTAAAGATGAGAGAGAAATAAGTGACCAACATGGAGAGAGATTCATTCTCTCTGTTGGAACTTCATTTGGGAAAACTTCATGAACAAGTGGAGAAACAGCTATTACTGCATCATCACATTAGTATCAGTCAATTCAGAACTTTCCTGTCCCCCTTGTCTATGCCTTCACCTCATACTACACATTGTGAAGAGACCAGAAAATACCTATTGCAAGTTGAGGAAAAGGAGCAGAGGAGATAAGTGAAGGAAGGGAAGATACAACAGTAAACTCACTTTTTTTTTTTTCACTACTTTCATGTTTTTTACTTGGCTATTTTAAAAACAGTAAAAGATTTTGCAAGAAACAGAACCTGTCAGAATCAATATATTTTCATCTACATTTCAAAGTTGCTTTTGCTGTCTTCAGTTTAAGTATATATTAATTCATCAAAAAACTATTTTTCTAGCTTAGAGATTGGAATCTATTTTCCAAAACATAGATAATGTCTTGAAAAACTTTACTAAAACATATTTCTTTTTGCTTCACTTATACTAACAAGTAATTTGGTTTTCTCCATGCTTTTCAATCAAAGCCTCATACTTCTTAGAATGACTTCCAAAATGTAATTTTGCATCATTGGGATTCCTAACGTATCAATAGCATTTGTTTCTTCCCTCTCTAAATTCAAAAATCTTTTTCTCCCCCTTTGTTTATGTAGATCATTTTAATAATGCTAAAGCCATGATTATAAGTGTTCCATCATTCAGATAGTGCTCATTATGCCCCTTATATAGGTTTTTGCACATCCCATCCTCAGTCCTCCCCTGCTTGATTCCTGTTGACCTTTACTTCACTTGATGCACATGTGTGTTCATTGGTTACTACCAATCTAATAGTGAGTATATGTGTTTATTTTTCCTTTCTTTAGATATTTCACCTAATTAATGGTCTCTAATTCCATACACGTTTTTACAAAGGGCATTAAGTCATCTTTCATGGCTGAGCAGTACACTGTGGTATAAATATACAACATTTTGTTAAACCACTCATGTATTGATGGGCACTTGGGTTGATTTCACAATTGTGAATTGTGCAACAATATACATTGGGAGAAAAGAAACCCTATTCAATAAATAGTGTTAGAAAAATTGGATAGTCACATGCAGAAAAATGAAACAAATTCTATCTCTCACAACTCACAAAAATTAATTCAAGATAGATAAAAGACTTAAATGGAAGGCATGAAACCATAAAGATGCTAGAAAAAATGTTGCAAACATTCTACTTGATATCAACCTATGAAAAGAATTTGTGACTAAGACCTCAATATTAATCGCAGGAACAACAACAAAAATAAATGGGACTTGATTAAATTTAAAAGCTTCTGCACAGTGAAGAAAATAATTAACAGAGAAAATAGACAATCTAAAGAATGTGAAAAATATTTGCAAACTATATATCTGATAGAGGGTTAATAACTGGAATCTACAAAGAACTCACACAATCCCGCAAGAAAAAGACAAACAACTAAATTAAAAGTGGACAGAAGACATGAACAGAAACTTTTCAAAAGAAGATAGACAAATGGCCAATAAACATATGAAAAAATGCTTAATGTCACTAAGCATAAGGGCAATGCAAATTAAAACCACAGTGAGATACCACCTTGCCCCTGTAAGAATAGATATTAAAAAGTCTCAAAACAATAGATGCTGGTATGTATGCAGAGAGAAATGAATGTCCATACACTGATAGTGGTTCTACAAATTAGTACAACCTCTATGGAAAATCATATTGAGATTCCTCAAAGAACTAAAAGCAGACCTATCATTTCATCCAGCAATCCCCCTACTGGGTATTTACTCAAAGGAAAAGAAATCATTTTATCTAAAAGACACCTGCACTCAAATGGAACTCACTTTTGAAGATTTTATTTTAATAGGACTGGAAATTTTAAATTTTGAGTTATGACTTTATTTCAAAGGACTAGAGGACTTTTACCATGTAAGAGTGATGACAGAAGTCATGAAATCTGCTTGAGTTTTCACCCAAGGGCAGAGGACAAAAATAACTCCATATAGTATATTCTAAGTACAAAGGGAAATAAAAATAAAATCACTGGTCATTGCCCCTACAAGTACAACCATTTGAATTACATTGAAAGTCCAAGGTTTAATGCACTTATTCATAGCAAATGAGTCATAATTTTAAAAAAGACTGGCTTATCAAGTAGCCAAGAACTGAAGAAGTTGTTTTGGCTACAATTATTTAAGTCCTTTCCCTCCTTTGAGATTAAATTTTTTTTATTATAATTTATTTCTAAGAGCAGGGATCTGCTATTTAACATCAGATTTAACATCACTAATACATTTCTGAGAATCAAAGCTTCAATGATAAAATGCTAATAAGATATCTATTTCCTATTGTGAAAAGAAAAAGAGTGTGATGTAATATATATATATATTTCTCATGAAATTGATAAAGCTTAACCTTCAAAGTCCTTCTCTTATATGAGCCCCTTCCAAAATCCTGGGAGGAAACTTAGCAATGAATGCTTGTAACATTTATAAGTGTAAGGTTTTTTCATTATTATTTTATTATTTATTTTAGTTAGAATAAAATAGTTCCCAGTATGGCAATCTTTACAAAACCTGGATTCACTCTAATAATCAAATCATTTACTAAATGTAAAGAAAATACAGAAATCCCCAAGAAACACTCTTATATGTAAAATTATTGAATGTTGTTTCCTTATTATCATATAAGTGATTTGAATAGTACAATTGTTGCTTTTATGTATGATGACATCTTTTCTATTATGTTTTCTCATTTATTTGTTTTCTTATTCACAGTTTCTTCAATGATTTTGTAACATGAAGTGGAACTTATTAAATAATACTAGGTTAAAAACACTTTGGAAACACCTTCAGCACAAGTACACCAGACTAAAAATTGGCTCACAATGAGCATGGTGCTGCAATGGCTTTTATAGCCAGAAATATCTTCACTACATGTCTCCTTTTTAGACACATACTGCTTTTTTCGAAATATCTACATGTGATTACCATATTTTACTAATTATATCTGAAATGGAATTTGATTACTTACTGTATCTTGTTTTCCCAAAATTGTTTGTATCTTGTTTTCTGGATGCAAATATAAAATTTCTAATTTAAATCTACTGAGAATTAATGCGTTCTATGAAGTGTGTGTATTTAACAAATGTATTTAAGTATATATATTTAAGAGTCACTCTGCTGAGTATGGTGTAATAAAGAGATCAGTGTTGGGTAAGTTTACCTTATTTTTCAAAACTAGCTCAATTTCATTGCCTTGCAGTTGAACCTCAATGACATTGCTGAATAATAACAAAGACAAGAATAAAAATAGAAACAATGATAGCTGGTGATTATTCTTCCTAAACTTTTAACTTAATTTTCTCAAGCACTATCTCATTTAATCTTTCTAATGATCCAATAAAATAGTTATAATTATATGTACTATACAAGTGAAAGAACTTCAGTAAGAGATTGAGTAATTTGTCCAAGGTGATATAGCTCTCAAGTGACAGAGTCAGAAGTCCATTGTACTTAGACCAATTTTTCAATAAATAGCTATGGAACATCTTGACACAAGTCATGCCACATCATTTTGCTTATGTTTTGTATCATATAATATGCATGGAAGAAGATGTACTTCTCTGTATTACAGAAATTTTTGCATTAGTTTTATAATAAAAATTCAATCCTTTCTTTGAAAGTAATAGGTTGATGTTATCTACCGTGAACTTCTGGTAGTGGTGTAAATCATCACAGGCCTTCTGAAGAAGAGTATGAGAATATTTAGTGAAATTAAGTATGCAAATATCCTATGACAAAAAATTCTCATTCTTGGGTATACACGGTGAGCACTATGGATAAGAATAGTTCATTTGAACTAGCCATTCATACAATAATATGAATGCATAAAATATTAATGTTGAGTGAAGCAAGGTAAAAAGAGGATAAGATTGCACTATCATATATATCAGAACAACATGTAAGTAACAAAAAAGAGATAAGAATAGTAACATGAAAAACATTGGAAACTTTTCAAGTATACACTCAAATTACAAGAACTAGATTGACCTCACTGAATGGTTAAAGAATGTATGGGAAATATGACCTGAAATAAAATTAAATTAAATAACGAAGAAATTTTACACGGGTTGATGACAACAATGTTTCACAAATTAATACATATTATTAATTTGAATAATTAACTTGAAATGCTAGGGATTTTGATCCAGTGTTCTGATTCAGGCTCCCTGCTTGAGGTCACACACCACACAAGGGTTGGAATATAATCCAAAATAGGATGCAGCCCTGCATTTTCAGAGCCATCAATCACCAAAGACAGTCCCCTCTAGTCACCAGCAATCATTGAGCTCATTTTATCAGATTATTTATTCAACTAAGAACATTTAATTAAATTCTCACTTGAATACCTAGAAGTAATAGAAAACAAAGATATATGCACGATAAACCAGGGTATTGAAGTGTAGTTTGGTGCTTCTTACAATTTAGTTAAAATAGAATTTCTCGAAATGTAGCTTATTATAAAGCAGGATTCCTTAGGAAGTTTTCAGTATTAATATCTGATATGTAATATATGAGTCCCTCTTTGCCTCTTTTTCTCTCTGTTTCTGTCTCTCTGTATAACATAGTCTTAATAAAAAAGCATTCCATTCTCATACTTTAATAATGAAAGTTTAAATATATAGAATGCTTGTAATTGCCAGATGTCAGATATCACTGTGTGCCCTGTTGAGGAGTTTAAATAAGATATTCAATCCTCAATTTACTTAGGTTGATACCATTATCATCACTGCATATTATCTATGCAGTGCTGATGTCTCTGCTAACAAAGCATGGTATCTTTAAAAATGTGTATTCTAGAAGCTAAAAATATAGTTATATGAACCAAGAGCAGATATCACCTCAAATGTTAGCAATTTGACTTTTTTTGCTCTATATGGCTTCGTTATTATTATTTTTTCCTGTCTTATATTAACAAGAATGTCTCTCTCCTTTGTGTCCCCATATTTTCCAGTGCAATACTGGTAACATCATATTTATATCTAGAGGGCATTAATTTTTTCTGTAAAGTCCTGTCTTTCCCACTAGACTGTGAAGTAGTTCTCTGAGGTGGAGACTATCTCTGCATATTTGTATCATCAGGAAAAAAAATATCTTATCTACTATATTTGTTAATAAGTTATAGAAAGTGATGAAATTGATATCCTTAAGACACATTCTCATCAAAGATCATTTCTGAAATTATCTGAACCAGTAGCTGGTGTATCAGTGGGATGAAAAAGACCTTAACTTTATTTTCTTTCACCTGAGGATATCTGAATGAGAAATGCATCCTATACTTATAGAAGGCTATTAGTAGAAGACACATTTCCAGCAGCAGCTCTGTGGTTCAAATTGGTTTCTTTAGATGTCAATTATCAGAGGCTGGCAGTCTCATCATAGCTAAGTATTAGCACTTGGTCAATTTATATGCCACTCTTGAAATGGGAATACTTTACAGGTCTGAAAACCCTATTTCCACAAGCCCAAGTGAATTGGTTGGGTGGAAGAGATAACCTTGCAGTTGTTTAGTTGGTGGTAATGCAGCCAATTGTTCCTGTCAAAATACAAGGTATAATAAAAAACTGCAAATGTAGAGTGTGATATTCAGCCAAGCCTTCATAAAACAAAATTCCTACTGTATTAATACGAAAACCCAGTTTTGTGTTGGGTACTTGGCACTATGAAGAGTGTCAATTCATTTCCTATTAAGAAGGCATAATGGATGCAGCTAGACAATTGCTTGTTTAAATCTCCGTCAGGACTAGCAATTACCTGTATCCTTGAAAAATAGAAGGAAAGGCATGTGGAGGGTCAGTAAGAGTGGACAGCTGGTCAGTCTTCTGGGCTGGAACTACATAAAGCCTCAGCACTGCTGTTTAAATGTGGAGTGTCATTAAATTGGCATTTAATTGAACACTATAAACAATGTCACTAGTACAACCATGTTGCTAATGATTAACCCTAAAGTAATCAGATGCTGTTTTCTGTCTGCTGGTGGCTTCTTAAAATGTCACTGACACGAGGTCTGTCTGGGGAGGGGGTGGGGGGATAAAAAAGATAACAATGCTGTGGAGGAAAAAACAAATCTACCTGTATAAAATCACAATCTTACTTCTTACTTTTCTTACTTATATCTGTGTTTGTATAAAACTTGTCTATGAAGCAATATGTACAAAGTCTACATTATTCTACTATTTATTTTATTTTATTTTACTTCATTTTATTTTATTTTATTTTATTTTATTATTTTATTATTTATTTTGAGACAGTGTCTCGCTCTGTCACCCTGGGTAGAGTGCCATGGTGTTATAGCTCACAACAACCTCAAACTCTTGGTCTCAAGTGATCCTCTTGATTGAGCCTTCCAAGTAGTTGGGACTACAGGCGCCCACCATGATGCTTGTTTAGTTTTTCTATTTTAGTAGAGCTGGAGTCTTGCTCATTCATGCTCAGACTGGCCTCAAACTCCTGAGCTCAAGGGATCCTTCCACCTTCGCCCCCCAAAGTGTTAGGATTATAGGCATGAGCCATCACACTCATCCCATAATTTTATTTTAAATTACTTGTTAAATCAATGATTAAAATAAAATGAAATTTAAAGATTTTTGAGATTCTGCATTTATTTGCCTTGAATTTGACTTACATTTGGTAAAAATGCATGGGTGATTTGACATATGTGTTAAATTTTAAGGTAACCTGAAATTGCAGCTACAAACTTGCTGCTATGCAATGCCACCTGCCTAATTACACACAATCCCTTTCATAACTGCTAACCCTGAGGTTACCTACATCTCTTCCCAAATATATATATGTATTTGCACAAACCATTTTACTCTATATTTGTTTGTATATATGCTACTTAAGGGGATTTTTATGTAAAATGGTTGATAGCCTAGACTTTGAGCAGAAAACAAAACACTATTCAGAGAAAAAAGCGTTGATCCCTGTGGATGTGGGTGTTGAGCAGGGAGAAAGTATGTTGAGTCAGGAGGTGAAACCCAAGGAGAAAGGAAGCTAAACACAGAGAAAGATGGTTTAAAGACAGGTATGTCTGGAGAACTGGTTCAGGAAAATTTTTGAGTAAGTAAGAAACACACTGTAGACATTTAAGATAGGCAAAATGTCTCCAGAGAACTGGATCAGGAAAATTTCTGATTGAGGGAGACACAGTCATCAGCTTAACATATCACACATCCTCTTAGATTTTTTAGAATAAGCCCTAGTTTTATGCCTAGAAAACCATCTAAAACTGATGTCGCTATGTCCTCTTTATCCAGGAAAACTAAGAAAGATTGCCGTGGAATGATGTCAGATCACTTTTAACTTGCCAAATGAGTACCAATCACCTACTCTGCACCAGGAATTGAGCTAAACAAACACTAAAGATACAATCAAGATATGCAAATTGTCATCCTTTACGTTGAACATTTTAAATACAAAAACAAAAAAAAATCAGAACAGTGTGCCTGGGAACACAAAGGAAGAATCACTAATCTAGTATACTAATTTACAAAAGTCTTCTTAGAGGAAGTGGCACCCACACTGAAACTTGAAGGGAAAATCAGGAATCAGCTAGGCGGCAGGTAAATGAGTAGAGATGAGGGGCAGAATAGTCTTCTAATTTAAGTCCTGGAGACAAAGGCACTTGTGCTAAGGCTTAGAGGATGAGTGAGATGAAAAGAGAGTTAGAAAGAGAGAGAAGGCGATATCAGGAAGGACCCTGGACTTTTTTACTAAGCAAAACAGGGAAGAATCAAAAGACTCTAAACAGAGAGACTGCACTTGTGTATTAACAAAATGACATTAGCTACAGTAGGGAGAAAAACTAGAAAAGTGCATAAGATGAAGAGCTGGGAGACTGGTTAGGAAGCAGTTGCAATATTCTAGACAAGGGATGATGGTGGCTTGAGAAATAATGGTGATAGTGGGGATGAGAGAACATAGAAGCATTTGAGATATACTTAAAAGGCGGAGAGTCATAGACCAACACTGCCTGGTATCACAACAGGAGTCTGTTGATAGAGAAGCAGATGAACTAAATCTAGGAACATCATGGATTTGTAATTATTTTCTAAAATTATTTTATGTAACGTATGCCAAGTGGCTCCCTATAATATATTTGGAGAAGGTTTTAAGTTATAAAAAAAAGTTAAGGAGAATGTTGCTGAAATAATAAAAGTGTAGTTACATAGTCTAAGAAGACAAACTCCTTTTTCAGTCCTTGATGTTGGCAGAAAAATTTACAAACACTGAGATGAGAGCCTTATATTTGGTTGATCTTGACAATTTGCCTTGTGTTTAAATTTTTTTCATAGGAATCTCTGCATAATGGTCCCACCTATTTCAAGTCATAAACAACCCAAGTCCTATCTGATGGCAGCCTACAACTAAATCCAAGGAAGATTTCTGACAAGTCACTTCAAGTACAAGGCCTGAAATGTTCTTCTGGCAGAAAGGTGTATTATCAGAGGGGTAGAATTATTGTTCTGTCCCTGACCAACTCATCTAATGGACCCATTGGCTAACTGTGTTCAAGGCACATATTTTCCAGTCCTGGAGGTGAAATCTTGGCTTCCCAACACAATATCTAAACCACAAATTACTCTTTCTCTCACAAACCATTTCTCCTTTACGATTCAAATCAGCTATAACATCCTTTATAGATATAGTTGAGATAACTCAGACATTACTTTTGGGCATTACTTGGGATTCCCCAAGATTCATATATTTTTCTCTAACTAAATATAAACTAAATCTCAGTCTGTGATATTCCACTCCAGCAGACATCTCGAAGCTTCTTTTCTTTACACATCCTGGATGTTTGCTCCTGTGAACCACTCTCAGTAAATATCCTCAACCTCCTTATTACCCCACGATCCTTGAATACAGTTTCTGATTTTCTGAGGGCTGATAGAAAAAGCTCACTAATGGGACTTCTCCAACCAAAGCCCTGCCATTTCTCCCACATCTCTCCCACACCCCTTAGTCCCACTGAACATTCTGCTACGCCAGAGTCACAGAAGATATTCAGGATAGTAGGGCTCTGAAATTTACAAGAAAATACATTTATGAACAATGAAAATTTCTTGAATTTTTGTATTGCTTTTTGATTAGTTAGAGTTAAGAAATCATTCTGAAAAGGCAGAAATTTTAAAGAACTCCACCAGTGAGAGAGAGGATGATCTGATCACTTTTCATATAAAAATTAGTTTCCAACTACCCATTCCCTAGCAAAGGTGTTTGCTGAACCCAGAGATGGTATCCAAACAGAAGACACAGCAACAATCACAAAAGTTAAGCCTATGTTTGACAGAAAGGTGTAATTTATGAATTGTAAACGGAGACTTAATTGCATGTTTATATAAGTAATAGCAGGCTGAAAACAAGCAGAACTGTGTAACCCACCTGCTTCGGTTGGCTTCATCCTTTGTTCTTCACTTGCTTTGATACTGGACTATAATTGGTACTTAAAAAATGTTTAGGAAACACAATTATAAAGTTTTAAGTGTTTTACAATATAATAAGAAATAATGACTACCATTAATTTTTGACAATGAATTTCATGACTTAATAAGGTAGTGGATTTTTAAAAACATGTATATCTTGTGAAAGAACACAAAGCACAGCATCTTCCCATGCAATGCATGAGCACATAAAAATATCTTCTTATTTAAAGATAATTAACACCGCTTTTAATTTTATCTCTGTCTTTTTGTCTTATAATTCACAGACACTCTTGACAGAGTTTGCCCTAGTAATAGCTGACTGTTCTTTTTGATATAATCACTCTTCTCTGCTATGGACAGGCCAATATCTTTTGTGATTAGCCAGGGACAGGCCTGTCTATCTCGATTAGTCATGGCTACTTAGCAGTTCACCACATGCATCACCACTAATTGCAGCAAATGTATTCATCTGGCCTCCTTTCCTTTTTATGTTTTCTTTTCTTTCCAAACAAAGCAGGCAAGCAATAGTATCCTTAAGAAATACATTGAGATTTGTAAAACTTACTATGCTTCCTCATTATTACTATGTGTTTTTTTATGAAAAACTAGTCTAACAAATTTGGTAGCTCACATACCCCTAAATTTGAGCTCCTAGTGTTTTTTAAGATAATGGCTACAGAAATAATGAATTAAGGAATGTCATGTCGTGGGTGGGAATGTATGTTTAAGTAAGTGTGCCAATATTTTTACATTGAATTCTTGTTTAAAGTATAATTTTCCTTTTAAACACTTACAATGAAAGTAGGAACTTGAGCGCAGATTAATAGAATATGTTTAACAAAAACAACACATAAGAAGTCGAGTAATTATGACAATTGATACAGAATATTGTCCCATAAAGCTGAACAAAGTTTATTTTCACATTTTTTATTACATTTTTGCCAAATTATTATATTTTCTAGAATAACAATGATGTTATTAAACTTAAAATGTTAGTAATTCAGGAATGAATGCAAGGTATTAAATAGAATATAGGTAGTGTTCTTTGAAGAATTGCTCTATCAATATTATCGATATTAGTCTCTCAATTTCTAATTCTATTTTCTGTCATTTGAACAAATATGATAGAAAGTGAGTAATGACTCTGGTACATCAATTGAATGTTGGAAGTTCAGTATAAAATATTGTATTGTTACGTCAGAAAAGGAAAATAACAAAAGAATAAGATCAAGACTGTGACCCTCATGAAGGTCAGCCTCACCTTGTAGATAATAAAAATGACTAGTATAGGTAAATGCAGAATAGCAAGCTAGTTGCAATGTAAGAAGTAAGAGCATTCTGTGTAAGTCAGCCAAAAATCAGGAAGAGTGACCTTTGGAATCATTGACAATGGGTGAAGGAAGAGCCAAACATGGAGGCCAGGGTCATGGTGGCTGTGAAGAAGAGAGTGCAGGGACTGTCAACCTATTTACTGATTTAATGTCAAGGCACTTTCCTTAGTCTCAGAACCACACTGCAATTTAATTATGATAAGCCCCCTGTGGTGGGCAAGTTTCAGCGTCATTAAATAGCTCACTTATGGTCACATCGAGGAGGTAGTGAAATTAGACTCCATGCTCACTTCTTTGTGAGTGCAACGCCTTGTTCCTTTTATTTACCACATTAAAACACCTCCCAGCCCAAAGCTAGAAGCTGGGCTGGAGAGAAAGAAAAAGAAAAACAGATAAAGTTGAGCAAAAACTAAAGTCAAAATTAGGACTGAAGCTGTGGAAATTAAGTTTAAAAATTAAAAGCAAGAAAGTAGGAAAGAAGAATTCCTGGGAATTCAAGATAGGAGGAGGAAAACATGAGGCTGACCTTCATGAGGGTCACAGTCTTTTTTCTGAAACACAAAATCGGGGAATTACATTTTTCCAAATTCTAACTTTAGGTACTCTTACAAAATCAAGTAATCAGAAAAAAAGAAATCCCTTCCCAGACATACTGTTTAAACAAGTTGTGAAGAAAACAAGACAAAAAAGTGGGTCTGAAACCCTCAGAACAAATTACAATAATGAACCAAAAGAGCAATTCAGTCCTATGTGGAGAAACACATAGGTAAATTTAAACACAGGAACTATGATATAAATAAAACTAAGAAAAATAATAAGAATGTTGCAATGTGCTACATTGAAAACTATCTGGTGGGAAATTCAATAAATGTATAAATATAAACGTTGTATTGCCAAGGTAATAGTTGCCACCTGGTTTGTAGTCTCTGTCTTTAGCCATGTGAAAATTCCAATTGATTAATTTTTCTATGAAAGGGAAGAAAAACTGGCTTTATAATTAAATCCCTGCTCAAATTACTAAATTGAATTATTGCCTTTTGCATTTTTAAAATCATAAAACAAATAGGCACTTGAAAGAAAACCAAGCACAACATTTAACTTTAAAAAGTAAGTCTAAAAATATGTACACAACCAACAACCATATAAATAATTTAACACAAGTTCAAGGGTCTGGCAAGATATGAACTAATTACATTTAAACAGACGATAATAGCAGATGCAAACTATTGTTTTTTCAAGTAAGAAATAAAGGGCAGAGGAAGACCCTATGGGCGTAACAGGTAAGTGCTTGAAGTTGTCAAGGATAGAAAGGAGAGGGGGAAATGGCAATACCCACTAAAGTTAGTTCCTTTCCCATTCCATCATGGAGTCTTGAATTGTTCATTGGTTTGTATACAGTGATGAAAACAAAAATAGATTAAGCAACCTAGGACAACGGCCACTATGTATTCTCAAGGAGTAGCAGTTCGAGCATTTCATAGCACACAGATTACACACTGGAGTCTGCTGAGGTAGGTGTCTCAGGGAGGCAGAGACAGTAAGTGCAGGCAGTGTGGTTCAGGCGTATCAGCAAACCCCCGAGCTTGAACCATGGGGCTGTAATTGCATATTGGAGAAATCATCAACAACTAGCTAATAAAGTTGAATTGAATGCAATCAATTAAGAATTTAAATCCAAATATTGATTTTTTTAGAACAATTTTATTGAGGCATAACTTTTGTACAATAATTTGCAGCCATTTAAAGTGTACAACTGGATGAGTTTTGGTACGGTACACCTGTGAAACCACCTGCATGATCAAGATACACAACATCGTCACCATTACCAAACATAGTTCATGTCTTTATGCAGTCACTGTTCCCTCTGTTCATGTTGAAGGCAACAACGGATCAACTTTTCGTCATTCCCAACCTACTTGTATTTCCTAGAATTATGTATACATGGAATCATATGGTATATATTATATTGTGTTTGGTTTCTCTCATATGGTGAATTTTAGATTCATCATTGTTATTGCAATTATCAGTATCTCTCCTTTTTATTTCTGAGAGGTATTTCAGTGTTTGGATATACCACATGGGTTTTGCCTGTTGATGGACCATTGTGTTATTTGTAGTTTTTGGTTATTGTTAGTAAAGTCGCCATCGCCATCTGTGCATGAGACAGATGTGTAGACATATGTGTCTATTTATCTTGGATAAATAAGAATGAGATCACATTTCATCATTTAAGGAAATATATATTTCATCATTTAAGGAAATGCCAAACAGTTTCTCATGGTTTTTCAACAAGCCCTGTGTGAGCATTCTGGTCAGCTTTTAGCCTTGCCAACACTTGAGTTATTTTTTCCTTTTAATTTTGGCCTTTCCAATGTGTGTGTGATGGTTTCTTCTTTTAATTTAATCTGCATTTTTTTCTGATGAATAAAGATGTTACTCTCCTTTCATGAACTTGTTGGCGATTAATGTATCTTTTTTTAAGAAATATGTGCTCAAATCTTCAATCATTCTAGACATATATGTCTCCCTAACTGTGGAGTTGTAAAAGATTTTTAGGTATTCTGGAAACAAATCCTTTCTCATATGTGTGTTTGTGGAATATTTTATTTCAGTACATAGATTTCCTTTCAGTTTTCTCTACATTGTTATTCAAAGAGCAAAAGATGTAAATATTGATTAAGTCCAATAAATCTGTTTTATTTTATTGGTCATTTTGTTTTTGCTCCCTATTACACCAAAGGCAAAGATTTTATTTTAAATTTTATTCCAGAAATATTATAGTTTAGCTTTTACCTTTAGGTCTGTATTCTTTTTAAACTTTTTTATTTGTTTATTGATGTAAGATGAGCATTACAGTTTATTCCTTGCTCCCGATTTTTCCCTATGTCCAGTTGTTTTAGCACTATTTTCTGGGAAAACTTTTATTTACCTATTGAATCTTCTTGATATTTTTGTCAAAAAGCAATTTACCATTTACCTGTGAGTCTTTTTGTAGACTTTATATTCTATTCCACTGATCTATTTGTCTCTGTATACACCATTATCATGCTGTCTTGAGTTGTTCTCTGAGAGCTGAAATAGTGTTAAAATCTTTCACTAGTTTTGTAGAATTACCTATATTTTACTCTAATTTGTGCATTTTGAAGCTCTTTTATTAGGCCTATAAACATTAATAGTTGTTGCATTCTATCATGTATGGTTTTATATTTTAATTAGCAGAAATCAGTATTTGCCCTACAAAGAATTTCGTTAGAAGCCTACCTAGTTTGTCAAACATAGGTGGGCAAGTTCTATTTTTCTGGAATAAAGATATAGTACAACCTTTGTTTGTTCATCTGTAGAGGATTTTCCAAAGTCATTTTACCTCTTAGTGAATAGAGCTGGCCGTGGCAGAGAACATGAAGTGACTTGTATCAACTCTTCTAGAAGACAAGGGACCAAAATGTATCCGACCATTCTTTCTAGAGTGCAGCAACTGACAGATCAGTTGTCATGGAGTAGAGTGGCCATACGTTAAAGCTCAGATCAGGGAGGAGCAAAAACTGGAGAGAGCCATTTGTCTTGTTCTAGAACTATGTCAAAAGAAAAGGAAATATGTGATGATGTGGTACATTTTGCTTGGGCCTGACTTGCATACTGGGAAATAACTGAAGTCATAAACTAAATAAACCAGTCACTAAGCACTGTGGCTTTTAGGTCTAAGGCCTATCGAGTTAGTTATTCTAGGCTCTCAATAGGCAGAGGATGTATTCAAGTTACTGTATTATACTCTATCAGCAGTTTCATGTCCTAACAGTCAAATTTCACTCTGACATTAATCACTCTGTGAGCCAAAATTCAACTATTTGCCAAGTATGTATAACATTGAAGAGACTCAACTGCCCCCAAGTGTCCTTAGAAGCAGCATGCCACCCTGGCAGTGCTCCACTGCCTTGTATTAACTCTAGGACAGGTCTGTTAATGGCCACTCTGGAGAGACCTAACACCTTGTGCATGAGACTGACTAGAAGAATAAAAATTGTCTTAGACTATCTTCTGCTGAGCCTAATAGAAAGAGGGGCTGTTTACCTTCTCAGGCTTCCTAGCACTGGTGCAGTATGCCTTCACAGCACCTGAGACTATTATTTTAGCAAACACATCTCCTCCGCTGGTGTGCTTCATGTATGGAATGCTCCGTTTGAACCAGCGACCAGCCTGACATTGCTATAGCCATTGAATGGAGGTGGACCTGGGCACAAATACAGAAGGTCCCAAAACCATGTGTACACATTTCAAGAAAGGAAAAAACTGGATCAAAATTATAATACTTAAGACACAGCGGACTTCTGCAATTAAGAGATATAAGATACAATATGCAATGTAACAAATGTTACTGTTATATGTTGAGCATTACAATTTTTTACTTTCTTAAAATGTGTATACATCTTTTGGCACCCTTTGTAGATGCTTTAAACTCAAGACAGGAGACAGGAGATCCTTAGATTTCTAAAGAAAATGTGGTTAAAGCCATTGAGAAACACAGAACAGACTCTTAGACTAAATCTGCTTTTACACATAGATGGAGATTTTGATAATTATATTCTGGGAACTGATCAGGGAAAATAATAATTTGTATCCTAAATCATAAAGTAGAACAGTCCTGTTACAAAAATACTTAGGTACATATACAATTCCTCCTAACTATGAGGTTTATGTAGATTTAAAAAAGTAATGTGGTTGACAGAATTGTTGTTTATAAAATCAGTGACACTGAGTTCTGTGGGAAAAAGGATAAAAATAGAATTAAATAACCACTTTTAACTGTAAAATATAAGTCTTCTGAAAAGCATCTGCTTCTAAAACAAACCAAATTTATCTGCATTAAAAACCTGCTTAGGCAAGTAAATCTTATTCCGAATCCTTTTATTTAATTGTTCAAGAAATATTGCTTTGCTATCTATCTGCTGATCTAGTAATATGTTTTTTCAAACTGTACAACTTTTTAAAATTTGCACACCACACATACTGGCTTGAAATTTAACACCTTGTTGAGTTGTATTTGGTCTCGTGGTTTTCGGGTCACAAGAAATGCTTGTTACTACTTGGCCTCTTCAAAAATTATTAGAAAATATAAGTTCATTTTATTAAGGTCTTGTCTCCTAGTCTAAGAGGTTAGAGTACAAATGTGCTTCCTTTTCTGAACTACCCAAATACATCCATGTTCATGGTCTATGGAAAGGAGGCGATACTTGTTTGCTATTATCTGTCATTTAAGTTATTTGAATGAATCAAATATGTTCATTAAGTATTTAAAATATTTATTGGGCTCCTTCTATGCATGGAACTACGTGTTTGGGACATGGCAATATATAACACACACACACAATAGTTCATTAGTGATCAAACTCTCATGAGGGTAGATGGATTACAAGCATATCAACTGGGGAAGGATAGAGTGGTCTGGGAAGACTGTGATCCCTAAGTCCAGACTTCAAAGGGTAAACAGTAGTGAGCCCTGAAAAGTGAAGAAACATTCCAAGCAATAACAGCAGTAGGAGCAAAGTTGGACACAGAGTTTGGCATGTTTAAAAAAGAGGTGGAAGGGCAGCGCCTGTGGCTCAGTGAGTAGGGTGCCGGCCCCATATGCCAGAGGTGGTGGTTCAAATCCAGCCCCAGCCAAAAACTGCAAATAAATAAATAAATAAATAAATAAAAATGAGGTGGCAAAGGAGTGTCTTGAGTATGTTGAGCAAATGCACAAGACAGGGTCAGAGAAGTAGAAAGGAGAGGCTCCTCTAGGCTTTGTAAGAAAAGAATAGGTTTTCAGGGAGCATTTAAATTAGCAGTGTAACACAATCTAGTATTTTAAAAAGAAGAATGGTTAAGCAGAATGAATTGTGTGTGTTGGGAGGCAAGACTTAAAAGCCAGTGCTCTAAGTAATAAGATTCCGTGATGATGATGGATATGAAGGTTACTGAATGGTGTAAGGGTATATTATTGCAGGTAAATTGATACTTTTAAAGGATGTGAATAGATGAACAAAAAGACAAAACTAAGGTTTATTCTTAGATTTTTGCCATAAGCTACAGATGGTAAAGAACTTTACTGAAATTTGAATAATATGATGGAAACAAAAAGACTGGGTATCAGAAGAAAAAGAGCCTGTTTCAGATACATTGAGTAGGAAAAATGTATATTATATATACATGTGGAGATGAAAATAAAGTATTTAGTTATTTAAGGTGGGATCTAGATATGAGCATTTGGGAATTTTAGTTTACGTATAGTATTTAAGTAGTAGAGCAAAGACTAAAGCCTGGTAGGGCAAAGAACACCCAGGAACAATATTTGGAGAACCCCAACATTCGGATCATCCACTGATAGATGTATCAAGGGTAACTAGCTGCATTTGTTGAAAAAGACTTAAAAATCATTCAGCAACCACACAGTCACATGTTCTTATCTTCAGTCATTTACATCTGTTGAAATTTATGACTTCAATCTTTTCCTTTTCACCAAGGGTTATTATCTCCATTTTAATGAATATTTAAATTTTGCTTGGGATATTATAGCCTTAGATATTGGAAAATAATGTGATATACATATAAGCCTATATACACGTATTATAAATTCTTATTTATACCACATTAAAAGAAAACAACAGCTATAGTGACCAATTTGGGGTTTGGGATAGTAAATATCAAACAGGCCAAAACCTAGAGATCTCTGTCCTGTTCAGCATGACTTTGGGCAACAAAAAGTTTTAATTTGAATTACTAAACTTGTATTTCAGAATCAGATTAAGAGAAATTAGGTCTCACATATTCTACAACTTTGTCTTAGGGGAAATAAACTTGTGAGAAGTGATGTCTCTCCCAACCCCTGCATTCTGATATAAAAGCCTTGAGTGAAGGGGCCAGTGGGAAGCTGTCTTGCTCTGAAGATAACTACCCTGGTTTGGTGTAAGGAGTGCTAGTAGAGGCAAGGGTCCCTGTCAGGGAGTGGCCTGGTGTAGGAAACATCATTATTTTTCACATGATAAAAATCCAACTTAACTGCTTTTATAGTAGGAAAGTTTTGTCTGAGCCAATACTGTTTAAACCTATTATACCACTGCAATTATTAATAGCATTCCTTTAACTTTTACATATGTCTGGGTTCAGTAATAAACTATATGGTTACCCAACAAAGTCTACAACTCCCCACTTAAGGATAAACCATGCCAAGCAAAAAGGTGCCCATCATAGCCAATTCCTAAAAAGGAAATCTTCAACATTGCATCCACTGCTAATGATATTCATTTAGGATATTAACTCTTTCTTCTCCTTTAGATCATTATATACCTCCCACAAAAGAAAAATTGGCATATAGTATTTTTAGGTGTTTGCATGTTCTATGCCTTATGGATTTGGTAGAGGAGGTTTGAAAGGAGCCAACTGCTAACTGTATGAGCCAGCCTAGAAGCCATTGAGCTATGCGATGGAACAGATGGGGAAACTGAAGGTTTCAGCTGATTTGCCCTAGGTCATTCAATTAGTTTGTGACAGAGTTCGAATGTAAACATAATTCTGATTTCCAAACATGTGCCTCCAATCACTCTGCTCTTCGTTATCCAGTTTACATAGATAAGCTTCCTCTGGTGGGAAGGCTGACTTTAACACTACTTTAATGCCTTGGGTATGCTAAACATACGAAATGAAGGCAAAAGTGATTTCTGACTAGGGAACTCTAATAAGTCACCTCAAGCAGCTGATTACTGGTTAACTAGTTATAAAGGACAAGAGGAAATGGGAGGGTAAAATGAGCATTTCAAACTAAGGAAACCTCACAGATTCATACAAGTATAAAAATGTGAGGCAGGTTGAAGAAATAGAAAGGAAGTTGTTGATGGAACTTAGCCTGCATTATACAGTAAAAAGGAACCTGAAAGAATAGCATGAAGTGATCCTGGCAACCAAAGTAAGGAATTTTTTTTTTATTGTACTGGACTTACATTTAAATTGTTTATAAAGATTATTTGGCAACATTCTAAAGAGGAGATTGGGAAGGTAGATTCTCAGGCAGCCATTGTGAAGCTATTGTAGAAAGCTTGGATAGATTCTAACCTAGGGGTTAGATAGAACACTTATTTGAGAGAGATGCTTTTACATCACCTTAAAATAAAATAAAATGAAATCAGCCAGCATGAAATCAACGGGTTATTATAGCCATTCTATTTGGACAAAGTTCTGTTGAAGTTTTGACCCTCTTCAAATAATTTTGGAAAGGCAGATGCTCTCTAGAGAAAAGTGAGCTTGAGGTATTTGTCGTAACTATTTTTTCCTCAAAGTTGCCTACAGACGTTTTGATTTTTAAGGGAAGGTTAGTAAAGAAAATACTCCCAGCTATAAAAATGAAAGAAGATAATAAAATTCGCTCTTGATCTTCATAACAGAAAATTTGAGATCTTCATTCCCAAATGAGTTAATGTCTTTACTTTCCTGGTCCTTTTGGCTTTTTCTTTACTTCCTGCCCAACATAGGTATGTGGTTTTTTTCTTCCTGGTCATATTTTACCAGAAAAAAAGTTTCTATCACATAATATGAAACACTGTGTGCTCAGAGAGGAGCAGAGGCAATAGGGTGAGGCTAAAAAGTGAATGTGCCACTGGGCACATTCGCATGCTGAGATACTCTTTGAACTTGACGGGAACCTCTACTTGCTGCCCTTCAGTCACTCTGTCTTTTCCTTACAGGACCTCGAATTTTCCTTAGGATATTCTTTCCAACACGGTATTCCACATCAACTCAAATTTCCAGGTAAGAGCTGTAATGTGTGATGTGTATATCAATCTGCATATCAAACAATTTGTCTATATATCTTTTGATTCAGGATCAAGGATATGATCAAATTCAGAGAGTGATTTTAATGCTCTCTTAGCTTTAGCTGGGAATGTGAGACCTTTTCTCCAATTGACTTTTGACGGGTATGTGAGGGTGGGAACTGCTCTAACTACATTGGAAATGCTAAAGGTTGCTTTGTGCTGCCTAAGCATGAAGCCAACAAAAACAATTTATATAAAAAAACCAACAAAAACAATTTATATAAACCAACAATAAATCATTTTTCTTAAAGGAAGCAAAAAGCAAATATGTGAGTTCAGGTGTATGTCTCCAGAATCTGTGCTATTATCTACCACATGATAATGCTTTTTTAATGGGTTTCATTATTTTTCTGATGTCCCAATAGGCAAGAAAACAAAATCTGACATATATCAAACATACAGCAAAGAATGTTTGGAAGTGGACAAGTCACAGCCTATTAGCTGTTTGTAAGACTTTCAAGCTTCCAGTAAAATTCATGTCTCAAAATATAATAATTACATCATGTCATATACCTCTTAAAGTCTCATATATTAAATCCAAGACTACTACTACTTATTTCTCAACAAATAACTACAGAATAGTCAATAACTTTTTCTCTTTTTGTCTAGCTTGATGATGCTGATTTGGAGGCATCTATAGTGAACAACAAAAACGTAAAAATTATTTAAATGAAAAATGTGTCTCCATATATCACCAAGGAAATAGATCCTAAGGAATAGAGTAGACAGCAGCAGTTTTTTACAATTTTTAAAAATGAGTTTATAAAGAGGGAAGAATAATTAGATTTCAGGAGACCGGACAGAAATAAAAACTTCAGAGCTGACTCGGGTCTTAAAAAGATCCTTTTCCCCACTTCCGTAAAAGTAGGGGAAAAAAATCATATTTTCTAAACCTCGGATAATCCAAAAGAAAAATTATTTCTACCCCTTTCTCAATGTTTATAGGAATCTTCATCTAGGACAAAACCGTTAAATGCATTGATTTATATGTGAATACGTACTGGTTGATGAATATCTTTCAATAAAACCCATAAGTAGTTCCAGGGAAGTGAACGTCGACAAAAAACATCCCAAGTTTGTAATACTTAATACTGTAAATATTTATTTGCACTTTAGGACTGGAATGTATGTATTATATGTGAACATAGTGCACCAAGTACTTCGTATTGTAGAAGAGTATATATCATAAAAAGATAATGAAACCATTCATCTATTAAAGTCACATGTAATCAAAACAGCAACCAACCTTACTCAAAGTGAATTATCATACTGGAATGTTGTTATATGGAAAAATATTAATAAAGAAATAGATTATGAATTCTACTGAGAAAAATCTAGTAATTATTGACTCCTTTTAATGTGCCAAACATGAATCTGAGTGTTTTCTGAGTATTGCTGCCAAATTCCAATAATGATGAGTTATATATTGTTATCATTCCCCTTTCACAGAGGACGAAAATGAGATGGGGGTTAAGCAATCTGTTGAAAGGCACACAAGTAAGGATAAAGTTAAGGCACACAAAAAGTAGGGATAAAAATCCAGGCATCTCTTTTTTAGAGCATGTATGACTATACATCACTCTAAAGTGTTTTGCTAAGAAGAAGTCAGGCTATTTGTCTCATATCTAAATAAGCAAGAAGATAAGACCTGACAAATAGCACAGAGCCAGCAAATATGGTTTGGATTTTGAGAAGTCCTGGTTGTTAGCAAGAAAATCACTATAAAAGTGCTGAGTCTGAGGCTGCTCTCTTCCTGCCCAGTCATATAATGTATGCTGTGATATAGGTGACCTTTGCCTGAAGCTTGTGAAAGATGTTGAGATATACTTGAAAGAAATTAAAACCCAGCAGGCAAATGTTGTTCTTACCAATGATAAAAAATGCTAATGTCATCTGAATGAAGGTTTCTGTCTTTATTAAAAATTGGTGACAAATTGTTTCCACTGAGAAGTCCGCCCTAATCACCCCATGCTGATTTAAGTGGCCCTTACCACTGACCCTCCCCCCACCACTTCTATAAAAGAAAAAAACGCATAGTGTTTCACATTTCTACCTTCTCATCTTCTTTCTCCAGAGCAGGTCTCAAGCTTTAGCTTGCGTCAGAATCACCAGGAGGGCTGTCAAACCACAGGGTTCTAGGTCCTACCCCTTAAGCGTTCCCCTTAGTAATAGGAGAATTGGCATTTCTGACAAGTTCCCAGTTGATGCTGGCGGGGAGCTGCCTGTGTAGAGACTGCACTTCGCAAATGACTATATTCCAACATCTTTCCAAAAACTTCACAAGGGACTTATCAACATACCTACAATTGCTCTCAACACACTGCCTGATATACATGTATCAAAAACAAACAAGTTAAAAGAAAACTTTAGAAGCAGGATAAATAAAAATGGCATTTTTCTAAGTTAAGGCTTGCAAGAAAAGGTATTTCTCTTTATTCTTTTCTTTACCAAAAAGTGAATGTTGACATACTGAATTATAGTTTAAAAATGTTTTAAACAGATTTATACAACTATTCATAGCAATATAATTCATATGAGATGATGGCTGGAAACAGGATGGATAAATTACAGTATATTCATGTGACAAATATTCTAGAGTAATAAAATGGAACTAACTACCACCGCATACACAAGAAGGAAGAATCTTATAAATACTATGTTGAGTTAATGAATCCAGATACAAAATAAAATATTTATATGCAATTTTAAAATAATCGGGACAGGATAGTGGTTAACTTTGGGGTAAATGGGTGTAATAATCAGGCGAGGATATGGTAGGAAATTCTGGAATGCTGGTAATAATCTATTTCTTGCCATGAGTGCATTAGTTTTTTATATTTATTGAGTTATATGCACTGGTGCTCTTTGGGGAAGATGAGGTTAGAAGGCAAACACACACAAACTGAGCTGGAGGTGGCCATGTGAGGACACAGGGAGAGGTACTATCTACCAGCAAGGAGACAATTCTCAAAAGAAGCCACCTCTGCTGACAATTTGGCCTTGGGTGTGTAGTCTTCAGAACTGGGAGAAAATAAATTTTTATTATTTAAACTACCCAGTCTGTGGTATTTTGTTATGGAAGCCCTAGCAAACTAACACACCACAATAACTTTTATATCAATTATTATTGTGTATATATGGAGAGGACAGGAAGTAAGGTAGTTGTGAATAATGTTTACTTAGTCCTGAAAATCAAAGGAGAAAAGTTTTCCAAGCTTTTATTTGTGCCCTATATTAAAAAAATTGTACATTGATTCCTTGGTCTAAATTGTGAAAAGAAATTCATTTCTAAATTTTCTTCCTTCCTCAAACAATTTATTATGGCCCCATATTTCTAATATGAAAATCAGGCAGAACAATTCAATGTGCAATGTTTCTTGAAGAAGAGGAAGAAAAAGTATCCAATGTACTCAGCCATACTATGAAACCAATTTATAGCTTTCATATGAAAGCTACAACCCAATTATAGCCCAAGAAGAATGGGAAAGGGAAAACGGAGGGGAGAGGTGGGGAGTGGGGAGAATGGGTGGAGGGAGGGTAATTGGTGGGACCACAACTACGGTGTGTCTTACAAGGATACATGTGAAGTTTACTAAGTGTAGAATATAAATGTATTAACACAATAACTAAGAAAATGCAGTGAAGGCTATGTTAACCAGTTTGATGAAAATATTTCAAAATTGTATATAAAACCAGTACATTGTACCCCATGATTGCATTAATGTACATAACTATGATTTAATAAAACAACAACAAGAAATGCAGTTCCCCAGTGTCCCTCATTAATACCCTTACTGATGCCTTTTATAACATTCTATAATGTGACAATTTTACATGTCATCATTCCTAGTCCACAGTGCCCAGTTGTTTGGTCTGGGTATTCCCTGTGAAAGTATTTTTTGGATGTAATTAACATTTCATTAGCAGACTTTTAATACAGCAAATCACCCTCCATATTGTGAGTTCCCTTAACCAATCAGTTGAAGGTCTTAAAGAGTAAAGACTGAGGTCTCTCAAAGAGGAAAGAAGAGGGAGGAATTCTCCCCGAGACTATCTTCAGATGCAAGGTTGCAATATCAGTTGTAGTCAGAACTAGGCTGCTATCTTGTTCTGTGAATTTCAAACTGTAACTCCCCATAATCACATAAGCCAGGTCCTTGAAATAAATCTCTGTAGAAAGATAGATTATTTATCTTTCTACTTATAGACATATAGAAGTTTCATTTCTCTGAAGAACCCTGACAAACACTAATACATAAAATGTTTTTAAATTTTTAAGTAAGACTAACCTTCTGCAATTTTCTTTTGTAGCCTCATCATTTCTTCCATTTCTTATATTTGTAATAGGTGAATGTGGAGAGAAAAAAATCTGATTCAACATTAAACTTCAAGATTCAAACTTATTGCTAATAATTGTCTATCCCAAGGTCCACAAACTCTGTATAAAGTTTCTGTCTTAGGCTTTGTGGTCCATCTACATGGTTTCTGAAGCAATGACCCAACTTTGCTGTGGTTGTGAGAAATCCCACATAGACAGTTCAGGAACAAATAGGCAAGGCTGTGTTCCCACAGCATCCACACTTACCTACAGAACCTGATACGTGTATTTGAGTTTCATGTAATTTTTACATAGCACAAAATAGTATTCTATTTTTGTTTCTTCAACTATTTAAAAATAGGAAAAAATAAGTTTGTTTTTTCATTAACCTATTGAAATACCTCTTGATTGCTTCCAAGTCTGGGTAATTATTGTAAGGAAAGCCACTATAGACACCTTAAAAACGTACAAAAAAAAATCATTTCTAGCACAAGAGCCATACAAATATAGGTAACAGGCCAGATTTGGTCCAATGGTCATAGGTGGCTGATTCCTGATCTAGTAAGTCCTCTTGCTAGAGGAAAGTACTAGGAAAATATTTTTATTATATCTGATATTTTGCTGATAGTGAGAGTTTTCTTATATAAACTAAATTTTAGAGCACAACAACACAGTCCATATGCCTGGAGGACAACAAAACTTTTCAAGGATGGGGCTAATTAATGGCATTTGGAGTCATGAAGAAGAAGAAACAACACTACTTCATTATCAGCACTTTCTTGAGAGCATTGCCAAGAGCATCCTCTTATGTCAAAGACTGTACCCACCAGCCACGACCTTCCATTGTTTCTTTTTTTTAGGTTTGCTTTGTTTTCTGCATGTATACTCAGTTGATTTTTCTAGGAACATAAAAGACTGAAATCGATATCGTGATCAACCATTATTATCTTCTTCTCTACTCTTCATGCCATCTCACAGCTCTCTCCTGTAGGCAAGATGTCAGGGCATTTTTATTGTATTGCTATTTACTCTTCAGTTCAATAATTTTTTCAAAGCAGACATGGCATTGACATTTAGCAGTATTAATCTCTGCCAGTGCAATATGCCTAATTGGTTTTAATGAAATAAAGAAGGAGAACTTTGTGGGAAAATTGGAAAAAAGCTGCAATGAACTAAGATCATTGTTTTCAGATATTTTCTAAAGTCAATGGCATTGACCAACAGAAAACAGAGTTCCTGTAAACAGCACTTAGTCCTCCACAAATTGTCAAGGTTGTATGTTACTGAAAATAGGGCTAAGAGTCATTTCCATCTTGAAATTTGTTTATTAGGATAGAATTTGAATATCAAGCCCAGAGATAGGTAATAGAAGGGTAATCGTTCTGGCAATAATTTTGCTACTAAAAGCCTCTTATATCAACTTAAAGATAATCACTGACTCCCAGTGCAGACACACAGAAAAATCCACATGGGCTGAAGAAAATTACACAATGCTCCTAATGAAAATCAAACTATAAACCTGTAAGTTATGTACTTGAAATATCTTATCTTTCCCTTTCCTTTCATTAACATGGGGTTTACTTGTATAAGGTATTGCTAAGTATGTACAGAGTAGATTTTTTATGATATTTAAAGATCGTCTGTTTAAAAAATGAAAATTCTGAGAGTATAAGATTATGTCCACATAAATCCCCTTTATAGGTTTGGTTGGCAGATGGTTCAAATACCTGTAAGACACTAGGACAGATTCAGAAGCACCTCAGAAGCAACATGGCTCAGTGAACCAAGCAATTGAATGTAACTCTGGGTAATCTATATTTTAATGCTGATTTTTCTATTGCCTCATTGAATCTAAATCTACCCTCTCTGTACAGGGAGTAGGCTGACATGGGGCACGTAAGTATGCCATCAGAATTGGAGGGAAAAAAATACAGTTTACCAAGGACAACTTTCTTTTCATTCCTCAGATCCTAACTCTTTAACCACACATACGGAGTAAAAGATAATTACCCTCATGCTAAAAATGTATGTTTCGACAAAGCCTGGAATCGCGGTCCAGAAAGTGTGAGAACAAGGAGTTTGATTGCTGAGAGATAAAGTAAAATGATTTTCTAAATAAGTATCTAGGAAAGGGTTCAAAATAATAATTTTTGAAATAAAATAGCTCCTCCATACAATGTGTTCTTTATTCAAAGTCTGTTATTATATTTTGTCTTATTTTCCTTTTTAAGTTATGCATATTTTTAAGGCTCAATATTTATTTGACCAGTAGATTCCCTGAGCATTAAAAATAACTCATGATAAGGAAGAATTACTTATACCCCTGTTAGGTTTTCCCCCACCCCAATAGAAATGACCCAAAACTGCTCAAGACCTGGCTGCTGATTTTTCTTCTTGGCATTCTCAAGATTCAAGTCTTGATTAGAGAGGTACTAGGGCTGACTAAGAGACGTTATGAAATCTTTCCCAGACTCACCTGGAGAGAACAGGATGTTGCTGAGGACAGTCTCCAGGCCTTATAAGGTGAACTAATAAATCTACAAATTGCAAGTTCTCACACTGACTCACCCACCCTCTGTCTACAGCACAAGTACAATCTCCACTTCCCCCTATTATTCTCTTGTCAGCTCAGGGCTTTATTATCCTACACAGAGGACTAACACCTCACGAAGAAGTAGCCTAGAAAATCCACAACACCTTGCACCACAAAAGTCGGTCAGCTTTGTCATTCTTTAGCCTAGATAAACATGTTAGTAAAATCAGCAGCTGTGAAGTATGGAATTCCAGCTTGAGATTACTAACAAATGTAGCAGGAATAAAAATAAGAGTATGATGTAAAATTGATCACTTTGACTTTTTATAGATATCTAGAAACAATCTATATACTTTCAGCAACTACATCATATCTAATTTTAATACTACTTTATAGATAACGCTTAAAAAATCACATATCTTCTTTTATTTGATTTCTACATCTGTTTCTATTGCATTTGTTCCTTTAGGGGAGATGTCTTCAAACATTATAAAGCTTTTAATCATATGGTAAAAATATGCTAAGAATTTCTAATGAAATTTATTGTGAATGTGAATATAAATGCATTTGACAATTCCAAAATCAGTTGGTTCACTAAAATATAATTTACCTCTCCCAGGCTTTTTTGCATGTTAGAATTTTTAATCTCCCAAGAGCATCATTCTTTTATAGAAATGGCAAGAACCTTCATACCAACAACACTTAAATCTATACCTCAATGCCAAAACTAAAAATAAATATGCATTTTGAGAGGAATAAAGTGATCGTTAAATGTTTAGTGTAAATATCCAAAAATGACTCATTTTGTTCACTTAAGAATCTGATTACTCACGTACTCTCAATTCCAGAATAATTTTGGGGGATTTGGGCTGTTTTTGAGCTAGAATAAAACTGAGAGTTCTTGAAGAAGTCTTAGAGATAATTTCAAGCTAACTACTCATTTACCAGAAAGGGAAATGTGGAGATCAGATGATTTACCCAATGTAGCATGGTCATCAAGAGTTAGAGCTAAGATTTGAATATAAGTCTTATGACGGCCAAGACCCCAGTCAGCAACTATGGCAAAATTTTCACATGGAGTATAATATAATAACCCAGATGTATCACATGACTATTTCGACTTTCAGGAGAAAAAAGTTAAACCATTTTCATGGTCACTGATTACCTAGTTACCTGTTACGTGTTGCATCTAAACCTTAAATGCGACACCTGTTTTCTTCCTTGTTCTGCTCTGACTGCTTCAGGATTCTGAGAAATAGATGCAATTTCTATGAATTATCCCTTTTACTTTATCGATAGTTCATTATGGATGCTAATTAAGTTCTTGAAATTTTTCATCAAGTAGATATTATGGAGAGAAGAAGCCACATAAAGCAAAGGTTCTGTCTCTAGAAAACATTGAGCCAGGAGAACACTGAAAGTTCCATGGAAATGACTCAGAGGTTCCCAGACAAGTGGGAGGTTAGAGAAATCCTCTTCCTTCTTTCATCTCTCTGACCTTCAATTATCTCCACTATGTTAACAAAAGAAAATGTCTTAAAAGTAGAGAACATAGGTTCTATTTTTGTCTGTTCCTGCTTTCTTTGGATGGGAAAGTGAAGTGAGCAACTCTTGCATATGAAAATAAGAACAAAACGGTCATATAAATTTGGGCAGCTAGCCCAAAGTGTTCATGTTGTGCCTATGTCATGGGGTCCCCCCTATAAATGACCCATTGACCAAGTCCAATGCAAAAGCAAGAGGTAGTTTATCAGCTAGCTAGGCTTTCCGCCCCTGACACAGCAGGAGGGCAGAGAAGCATTGCCAGCAGAGGGGAGAGCAGTTTTAAGGGTACAGAAAGAAACAAAGGGAGGGGGTGTTGGGCTAACTGCTGGGAAGAGCTGATAGGCACAAAAGGGACTGGTCAATGTCTGTTCTGGGTTAAATGGCCTGGGGAAATACTTACTACCAGAATGGCCAAGGTTAGGCACCCATTATCGCTGGGGGTGGACATACTGGAGCCGGGAGGTGGAGGAGGAAGCAGGTTGACTATCACCTTTGGTATGCGACTACAAATTGACCCTTTGGTATGCAACCATAAATTAACCTTTGATGTGCAGCTGCAAATTGAAGGCTGTGGGACAAGGTAGAAATAGTGAAAGGCTGTGGAACAAAATGAATTAGTTTTAACAGAATGGAGTCAGCTTGGTTCTTTCATTCAGAGTCATTTTTGTTGCCTAGGTTAAATATTTTGTGTTCTGTGAATGAGTATGGGACGCTTCCGTAGCTTCTGAATAGCAGAATCTCTCACTTCATTTTGACATGTTTGACTAGTGTCATATTTGAGTTTCTGTCTCAGCCCCACAATCCAGCAATTTTAAAAGTCCTAATGAGTGGACCAGGAACCCTAAGTTGGCATTGGACAATCTGGCTAGACTCATCTCCTTACCAAGAATTTTGTCTTCTCAGTTGTCAGCTGGGATCCCACTGTTACCAGGCTGATTACCCAAAACAAAAATGGTATCACCCTCTTTCTGCCTGAATTTCACAAAATCAAATGTCCTTTTCGTATTCACATTCTTTTCAGATACATACTTCGCCCTATCTTGGTTTCCTTTACCTTTGAGCATTGTCATTGACATCACTTGAAGGGCCAGCTGTTAGGGCAACCTCTCACAGAACACACTCTTGCTTTACTTCCCCGAAAACAGGACCTCAGATAAGAACGTGGGCGCAGGTAGCCTATCTGAGATGTGATCTCATGAAGCAGGAGAGGAGGGGGTAGAGTGTGACGCACAAGGACAAAAATCCTACAAAAGGATCTGTATTGAGATCACTCCTATTAGAAAGGTTGGCGTGATGTTTTAAAGGCTTCTGGGAACATAAAAAACTGACACCATCCGAAAGTGTTCACCCAAAAGATGCCAGTGTTGGGGCGGGACACCAGGTCGCCAGCCCGGGCCTATGAAACCGTCTGGACGCGGACCGCTGTGCTACCTTGCTCGGGATCAACTCCCTTAGGTGCTGGAGGGCAATTTGTCTTAGCAGGAGAGAGAGAGAGAGAAAAAAAAACAGTCTTAGTAGAAGGAATCTTAGCAGTCTTCCTAGAAGGGCGCTGGGCAGGCGCCCTAGAGCAGGAAGAGCAAAAGAGAGAGAGCGAGTCCGGGAGGGAATGAACGAATCCGGACTAACCTCTCCTGCAGCTACTTACAGAAGTGATCCCCTGGCTATTTGCACCACAGCTGTGGAGACTGCCAAGCACCGATGCTCGTGCTCTTGTGTTAGGGAGATCCCAATCCCTTTCCCGAGCCATTATCACCAACGTGTTCTCCAGACGTTATGTCACAGGTGTTTCTTACAGTTAGAGAGCGTTCAAAGCTTAACTCTCGCTTCTCCTTCCCTTGAATCATCGGGTCTCCTACATGCCCGGGTGGATTCTTGTGGTGCCAGATAATGAGAATGCCCCAAGTTGAAAAATAGAAAGACATTCGTGTCCAACTCTAGGTGGATCCACAAAAGGTGAACCAGATCTTAAAGAACACATCTAATAAAGCCACCGCTCTAATGAGATCCGAGCGCCGGGAGGTGAGGCAGGCCCCAGGGCTTTCTGCTGCATTGCCTCTCCTTGACCCAGTTTTCTCTCCCTGCCCACGGTATCTTATTGCTAAGGGACCCAGCATACCTTAAATGCAAACCCACAGTGTTATGACACCAGGGAAATCTAAACATATTTAACTATTTTTTACAAATATAGCTAAAGTAAACAGATGGTGTTAAGTGCAAGTGATCCCACAAATGCCTATGAGAAAGGGTGTTTGCAACTAAGAGAGAAATTGTGACTATTTGTTTTATTATTAGATCTAAAACAGTACAGATCAAGCAGGGATAACCAGTATTAGAAATGGGAGATACCAAATTTCTGTTTCTTACTAAATTAAGCTTTAAAAGCTATTAATGTTCTACAACAGAATAGTCAATGCATTTTCTAAATCTCAACTAACAAAAGCCCCTGGGATGGGAGTTGGGGGACTTCTAAGAAATGCAAGCACAAAACAGTAGCATTAATCCAAAAATTTTATTTATTTTGAGATGGAGGCAGGTTAATTTGAAGAATAAAAAAACAGATTTTTTAAACTGTTCAGTGTTTTAAAATATTAAATAGTTATTATTATCATCATTTATAGTTAAGGTCATTGAGATCCAGAAAGGTAAATTGATACACCCCAAGTGACAGAGGCAGAGTGTGGCAGAAGTGATGTTTGAGCCCAGCTTTGTCATTTCTTAAGTGAACACTCTTCCTACTGGTCCAGACAGCAGTATAAGCCATCCAGTGATTGCATTTAATGAGTTCTCTGGCTTTGAGAAATACTAGGCTTCACAAATAGTTTAAAGTGTTTCAAAATTATTGAATAACTTATATATTTTATACATGGAATTCAATGTTTTCACATATTTTTTTTTGAGACAGAGTCTCATTATGTTGCCCAAGCTGGAGTGCTATGGCATCCGCCTAGCTCACAGCAACCTCAGACTCCTGGGTTTAAGCAATCCTCTTGCCTCGGTCTCCAGAGTAGATATAACTACAGGTGCCTGACACAACGCCCAGCTAATTTTTCTATTTTCAGTAGAGACAGGGTCTTGTTTTACTCAGGCTGGTCTTGAACGCCTGAGCTCAAGGGATCCTCCTGCCTCAGCCTCCCAGAGTGCTAGGATTACAGGCATGAGCCACCACACCCAGCCAATGTTTTTACCTTTATATAAAATAACCATAAAGTCCAAATTTAATTATTCCCTAGTGATACATAAAAGTTCCCTTTGTCAAGGTGATATGAGATACAAACAGATAGGTATGAGCTGGAAGTTTAAATATTCTAAAAATATATGATATCTTACACATTGTTAATAATTTTAACTATACAATGTTTAAAATGAAGAACCTTAATTCAAACTCTGGTATCCATCAGGCACATTTTGTTGTTGTTGTTGCATTTTTGGCCGGGGCTGGGTTTGAACCTGCCACCTCCGGAATACAGGCCAGTGCCGCCCTACTCCTTTGAGCCACAGGTGCTGCCCTCCGGCACATTTTTCTTAATGGGTGGTCTTATAACGCTAGGAAGGAGGATTTTTAAGATGAGGACAACTTTGAAGTTGGCAGTAGCTTTGAATGAAGGGAAAAACTTTGGGAGATTATGTGAAGTAGATCAAAGTGGGAAAGGAAATACGTTAGAACAAGAGAACTATACTAATCTGTAAGAGAAGTTTCTGCCACAGTGAGTATTTAAGAGAATAAAACAAGTACTGGTGGAAGAAAAAGAAGTGCCAAATACTATAATGGTAACTTAAAAGCTAGAACTGATATGAGAGGCAGAAACAAGCTCTGAGAAACGAACTTAAGTATCTAAACTCCAGACAGATTATGACTGCTTCCATCCTTACTAATAAAAGAGATGGGCTTGTCCATGTCACTACTCTGGACTTCTCGAATATCATAGTATCACCCCAAATACTTTTAATTAAATAACCACATCCCAATTTAGACAAGATAAGGATTCAGTTGTGTCTGGACATGTCTCCTGAACTGACTATTGAGACGGAGGGATTGATTTTAGCCATAGGCAAAATGGTTTTATTCAGTGCCTTCTGTGGAGTGGAGGAAAGGATAGTACTCTGCCAGGGTTCGATTCTTTTTTTTCTCTTTCTAATCCTATAGATTTGTGTCTCCATTGAGAGACACAGCTGAAGTTAAATAAGCTTTTCACCCCAGAGGATGCTGAGATTCAAGGATACAGACTGGGAAAGAGTCTTACTGTATAAGGAACATACACTTGGATTTGCTGCAGTAATGACTCCAGAGCATGTTCTCAAAATTATAAATTTAGCAGTTGAAATATTTTGAACACAGTGTGTTAGGAATGGTTTTGATTGCATGCAATAGAAAACCAGACAACCCCTAGATCCAACAAATTTCTCTCACACAGGAGTATAAGAAGGTAGGCAGCTTCTAGGGGCAGTCCATTTGCTTAGAAATTGTCCATCTTTCCATCCTTTGGCTTCACTACTCTCAGTGTACAGCTTTTCATTTGCATGCTTACTGCCACCTTGTCAGTTGTCACATCCATGTTTACCCTCATTCGATCATTTTATAAAGAAAGAAAAAGACATCCCCCCAATCCTCAGTCGACCACCATCACCAGCAGATGACTTTCTTTCTCCTGGGGACAGAATCACATCATAGGTTCACCTCAAACTGCAAGAAAGGTTTTCCCCCCTTTGCGGTGGAAAGTGATAAAGAAGAAACCTTCAGCTACATAAATTTATCATTTAACACAAATATTTTATTGACTGTGTAGCTGGGTTAGACTGTTCAGATTGTTTTAATATTGAATGCTGGCTGTTTTATTTTCTTTATCTGTCATACAAGAAGAGTGAAATGAGACTGTTTTTCATCTCTCCTTGAAGTTTAATTTTGAAACTCTCAAAGAAAGTCAAAGTCATTTTCAATTACTAGTGATTCAGAGATCATTGTACCAGCCTTCAGGACTATGATGAAAGAGGTAGAGGACAACTCAATTGAGAAGACATGGGCATGAAGGTGCCTCTGAAGGGAGCCAGAGAGAGGAAGCAGGGGCTTTAAAAGTAAAAGGACGGCAGACGGCTTGAGGGGGGCTCATGGGATTTGAAGTCAGACCTTGGAAGTGATCTTGGGCACACTTCCAAGAAGAGAAAGGGCCTAAGCCTGGGAAATAGTGGGATGGGCAGATACAGAAAATGACCTCTGGCTCCCAAGAGCCATCTGGAAGCTGACTCACCCAGAGACTGCCAGACTTTCACGGGATAGTTACTAATGAAATAAAAAATATCAACGTGCAACTATCAGTGATGAAGGAAACACAAATCAATGTCTTAAAAAATAAAATAGGAAGCTGAAAACAAGCTCTGAATACCAGAACAGAGAGCTCTCTAAGGAAGGAATAATTATCACAACATGTCCAGAATAGAAAACAAAGGAAAATAAATTTTATCAGTTGTCATGAAATACTTTGTTTGATATGGAATTAGGATGAAGAAAACAGTCCAACACCAAAGAAAAATAATAACTTAGATAATTAGCTCTTATATGAAGCTTTCAGTGGAGGGAACTAACTCCTTTGTCTAGAGCTAATGTTTCTATTCTGTTCTAATTAGTGTTAAAATGGTTCTCCTGAATTCACCACATATTTTCACGGACTATGGAATCTCAAGATTATTAGGTATTGAACTTCTTTATATTTCTCCCCAACATACTGCTTTCTCTTATTTGTTAATACAACATATAAAATAAATTTTATTTATGTTAAAACCTGAGTAGCAAGAACTGGATTGTCTTTTTAAATAATATTCCGACTTAGAGACATTCAGACAACTATCTTTGTAACCCTGAGAAGCCGAAGTCATTTACTCATTCATTCTTGTCTGCTTCTACTTGCTCCTTGAGATTGCCTTGATCACTGCATGGCGATGCTCCTGTCCCTGAAATCTTAGCCTCCTCCTCCTCCTTTGGGCTTCACTCTCCTTATCCCACAAGGACTTTTGAAAGGGGGCAAGGTGTCATGGAGCCATGACGGGAGCCTAATAATTTTCAAAGATCGAATCTTTTCTTTACCTTAATTCTATGGGAAATGGTTATAGCTAATCTTATTATATCTTTTTAAGCAAACACCAGAAAAGAACAGTTGCTCCTCTTCCCTTAATCCCAGAGTCTAAAGATCTCACCACATCATTAAGTTCGCTACTTCTGTTTTTACACTTTTCATTTAGCACTCAACCTTCTGTTGCCTGTTTTTTGATACTGATGCTCAGCATCATAAAACACACAAAGAGTGGCAAGAGGGCAGGAATAGCATATGTGTGTGTGCACAGGTCACACACACACACACACATGCACACATGTGCACACAAAACTTTTGAAAGCACCACTCTTACAATAAAACCAGAAAATCCAAACCCAAATCTGCAGTATCTCATCCATTTGCTGGTCAGCTGACACTATCCAGATTTTCTGAGTATTTCTACTTGACTGCAGTTTTTGTGCTTTATAAATATTTCTACTTGCACAACAATATCTAACATTTCTACATGTCAAATTATTTCTTCATTCCCAATTGCAAGAACTCTTTCCCAATCTAAAATCTCTTCCATTATAAATGCTGTTGAAGTATTCACAATTTCAAAGGATTAAAAGAGTGATTCACCTATTTTAGCCATTTTTCCTGCCAGTATTTCTGTGTATATGCATTTCTTTTTGATTCTTGCCATCATAGGCTTGATTCTCCTAAACACTCTATGACTGAACTGTAGCTGCAGCTACTGACTATGGCCAACTTTTTCCACTGATTTATACATTGCAATCAATTACTTCATTTTGATTCCTATATTGACTTCTATTTGTCTTTCAAACTAAACTGCAACTCCTAATCATGAACACTAAATTGAGTTTACCATGACTTTTGTCAAAAAGTTTATCATAATTTTCTACTTACATATTTTTATGCTATGATTTTTTTTATTTCAGAAAGGGCAATGCAAATGATGAGCCAAATAAATCATTTTTTCCCTTTTATTATCAATCCCAAGCAAACAAATTAAATTTTAAGTCTTGGCTCGGTGCCCGTGGCTCAAATGGCTAAGGCACCAGCCACATACACCTAAGCTGGTGGGTTCAAATCCAGCCTGGGTCCCCCAAACAACAATGATGGCTGCAACCAAAAACTAGCTGGGCATTGTGGCAGGTGCCTGTAGTCCCAGCTACTTGGGAGGCGGAGGCAGGACAATCACTTGAGCCCTGGAGTTAGAGGTTGCTGTGAGCTGTGATGCCACGGCACTCTACCCAGGGCAACAGCTTGAGGCTCTGTCTCAAAAAAAAAAAAAAAAAATTGAGTCTTAACTCATGTGTGGAGAACTGCCCTTCTAATATCTACTGAATTTTCTTATCTAGTATGGCATTGTCATTTCCATCATAAAACTTTCTCAAATTAATGTTAACTTTACTTTTTCTAGTTAATCCAACTGATGCAGGACAAGGCGGCCCTACAACTGCCACCTTGGCCCTGGCAGTGCCGATGCTGTGGTGGATGGAGGAACCAGCTTGCGGAAGGGCCGGAAGCCTGTGTGGAAAGACACTGGAGCCTTGCTGTCTCCTCCTCGTGCACATCTGACTGATCAATATCATGTCAGTTTCCAGGGCCCAGGTCTTCCTTAGACAGCTGGCTGTAACTGATTAACGCCCACGCCCTAAGAAGTTCTAGCAAAACAACTCTAGACAGCTGGCTGTAACTGACGAAGACCCACAGAAGTTCTGGCAAAACAATTCCCTGGGACTATATTAACCCCTGAGCAGAGAGCTCAGAGGCAGACCTCAGCTGGACCTCAGAGAGGGAGCAGGAGAGTTTGTTCCCCTCCTGGGTCCTCTTTGCCTGGAGGTTTGGTTTTTCCTCTACTTGTAATTCTTCTTTCCTGTAAATAAATCCTGACTTACCACTACTCTTGTGGTCCGTCGATTCCTTCTTCGAATCGCCGAGACCAAGAACGTGAAATTCCAGTATCACAACTGTTTTACAAACTCCATTGTTGTGGTGACCAGAATAATTAATTGTCATACATTGTGGCCACATACAACACAATTATATACAGAATGAAGACTTACGGCATCCTGAATTGTGATTCTCTTTACATTTTTTTCTATGGAAATCACTTGGTTAAGTGAGGATCTAGGCTGATGATAGTCATTCAATGTGTCTTTCTATATCTGTGCAAATGTTCAAATTTCAGAGATCTTACATTTCACATCAGGAGGCCAGGCTTAACAGATGCTTCCATATGCTAATACCTCTTGTTAAAGCAGAAGGTGTTAATTAAACAAATAATTCATATTAAGAATGCATATGATTTAAGAAATCAAAACGAATGAATCTGTTGTGCTCTCCTTGTGATGGCTGCTAGCCAGGATGGTATCTTCAGTCATAACATATACCTTCACACATTGGTGTCCTACGTATGAAAGTGTAAAAGGAGAGGATGTGAATTTTCCATAGAGGCAAATTTCACAGAAAATTCACAGGAGATGTTCAAATTAGGCATAACCTACATCACACTATTTCTATTTAATCCCTGGTAACATAACTAATTGTCCTAGAGACTTCAGCTTGCATTATTGAAGTAAAACCATTGGACTTTGTCACCTACAGAAGGCAGAGCGAGAAAAGAATGATGTCTGAGAATCTACTCTGAGGGTCAGTGTGATCTTTGAAGCAAATGATCAAGTTTTTTGTTAAAACAGCCCTTCTACTACTTATCAAGTGCCCTGGCTAAGTGCAAGCTTCAGTGTTCAGACTCAGGATTTCCAGGATATATAGCAAAATTGGGAAAGGATAAGCTATGACTTGAGGAAATAAAATCGGTATTTTAGAAAAGTAAAGTTTAAAACCTCAAAGAAGGGTGAGAGCAAGCATGGTATCAAAAGTGGCAAGTCAGAAAAAATCCTGGAGCAAGTGGCTATACTTGGTAGCAACTGGAGGGGATTCCCTGAGGTACTAGATGAATAGAGAAAATACTTTTTCAGGAGTTCGTGGGACCCAGTTCCTAAATGGGGTGATGAGTGTGGAGGTTGAACTCACTGATCAGGGTGAGTTGAGTACCATAGTTCACATCCTTTATACCTCAAGACAAAAGTCAAAAACTCCACCTTTCCAGTTTCCTTTAATGTCCTTCTCCATTCCACTTTTCAAAGTGATTGTAAAATTATCATTCTTAAATATGTAGCTTCATTAGTTATTTGGATTCTTTAATCACCTTTTGATACTTCCTGATTGCTGGCAGGAATAAGTTAATCACTCTTAATTTGGCATTTAATTCGGGCCCATTTTCTCTAAGGAGAAAATGTCAGTGTTTAAAGCCAGGCTTCACAAAGTGCTGATTATTTGACTTTAAGTTCCATCTCAAAGGGTCATGTAATACTGTGAGGATTAAATAAGCTAACAAATAAGCGTTGAGAATTCCTGAGACACAATATTCAACAAGAAAAGTTAGCCATACAGTCACACATCTTGAGCCCCAGGCCATCACTGGACTCATCCCTTTGAACCTTTTAGGCACCGTCATTTCTAAGACACATTCTGTAGTTCTTATCACACTAACTGTAATAAATGTGATAGTTTTTCCAGTCAGATTGTGAGATCTTCGCTTGTAGGAAGAGATTATAACTTTTTCATTTAGTACTCTGATCACCTGACCCAGTTACTTTCACATTATCAAGGCTTAGTAAATATTTAAGAATAGTCACTGGGCAAAATTTAAAAAAATACAAAGTTTCAAAAATCATTAGTTGTTTTTGCAGTTAGATGAACTTAGAACTGATGTTGCTTATTTAATCACTGTCAGCCTAAAGAATTGTCATTGCTGATATAACACAAGCTTCTGTATTCCCTCTATCCTCATCAAAATTATGATCCAATTACAAATAAAAAGAATAGTTACTATATCAGAAGGTAGAATTAATGTGAGTAAAGTATATTATGAACCAGAATAACTGACTCAAAACAAAACAAAAAAATCAGTGTAACATAGTAAATACAAATAACTGGCTTTGAGGGTTTTTTAAAATTACATTTGAAAGAGTATTTAGCATCGAACAAAATACTGGGAAAAATGTTTGGGAGTGTTACTTACCACAACTTGGGTATGAGTCTCTTGTTTGGTCTCATGATGAAGAGATTATATAATCCGAGGGATGTGATAAAGCCTTAAAACAAGGAGATAAATATCTACTATAATAATCACTGGCTTCTAGTCTATAGAATCATCTTTGAAACAAACAGAAAACAGAAATTATTTTCAACTTAAATCTTTTCTCCTATGAGTCTGGAATCTATTCTAATAAAAACTAAAGATACTTTTTCCCTTCTTGGCAGTATCTTTATATTTTTATAGACTATTATTATTAAATTAGTTGATATGGAAGTTTTAGTGGCAGTGTCCTTGGTATCATTAACTTTAATACCACTAAAAAATTAATGATTGCTCATTTTTCTTGCGTTATACTGTGTTGTAATAAGTTTCTTATAGGAATTTTTTTTCTTTTCTCCAATGTCAATGTTCTTTATTTTCCCAGAAATAATGTAAGACCAAATAAGTATTAATGTATATTTCTTTCACAAAATATCATACTACACAAAAATTTAGAAATCGTTGAAAAATTTAGGTTCAAATCCTTAAAATGGCTTCTAAACCAAAATTAAGCTGTCATTTTCTTAGGAGGTATTTGCATATATAATCAAGGATGAAATACAATTACATATTCTAAATGAGGTTTACTGATACAATCCCATTATTAAATCAGTCTTCTGTATTTATAGGAGTCTTTCATTCAACAATCTGTTCTGAAAATAAAAACAAAAGAGAAGAACACTTATTGATGATTCTTGTTTAATCTACCTACGTACACTCTGTGCCTATTAGTACTATTACTTCTTGATCTGACTCTTTCATTCTATAATGCTACATTACCCTACCCTGCAGGTATCCCCTGTTCTAGTCTTCTATATTCAGGTCCAGGGCAATGACAGGCACATAAACATAGGCATTTGTTGACTTAAACTTGAAAGGAAAGCAATAAGAGATAATGTTTGCAGTTACTTCAAATTTACTACCCAACCTTCCCTACCCTTTTTTTTGACCTGTTACAATCCAGTTTGGGGACAGATCAATGGAGAATTCTGGAGAAAAATTTGGCAAAGAAAAGGGAGAAATGTCAGCTAATGTGTCATCCTGGTTCTCTCCTAAGAGTTCATTCCTGAGTCCTTTAAATAGTTCTCAAGGTGATGGGATCTCAACGACTTTCTCTTCTTGGCAATTCAAATTTTTGGAGCAGGAATTAATGAGCTCTAGATTTAATGGCATTTCCGGTTACGTTATTCATCGCCTCAAGTTCATTTTTACTTAAACACAGAGATGTGTAGGAAAATTGAAAGAACTAAGAAAAATATAGTATTATAATTCTGCTTTAAGAGACAGTAAAGATATTATGTTAGGCCACATTATTATACACAAACATGAACAAGTATGACTGGGGTAAGACTTGATTGACAGTGAGCTTGTTGATTTGAGATGCTGCACGAAGCAATTTTGTTGTATATATGTATCTCCTAGGAATTAAGGTGAGCATTGGCAGGAGATAGCTGATCTGGGATTTTGGATCTTGTTCATCTTCTTTTCTCAGTAACACAACTAACATCTGGTAAAATTTGGCAGAGATGAAGTGAGTATATGCACAAGGGACAATTGGTACTGGAAGTGGAGGAGGAACAAACTAACAAAGAAACCTCAAACAGTAAGAACAGATGTACCTCCCACCGGCCAAATCCCCTATGGAGAAAGCAAACTTCTGTACCACGTTCTGGCTTGGTTTCTGTAGTTAGTGAGAAACTAAGAATAGAAAAATAGATCAAAGACTATGGTTAGAGAATTCTAAGCAGGATACGATGTGAATATTTTCAACTGGTCTTGGATATTGTTGGAAACTTGGTCTTGTCTACTTTACATTTAACTTATTTTTCAACTGGGAGTGAGTAATTTGCAGGTTGTTACTCTAAGACAAAGACATTTAAACGTTCTTTGTAAAGGGCCAGATAGTAAATACAGTAGATTTGTGAGACAACAATCAAAATCAAGGATACTATTTAGGTGCTTATATAACAAAAGATAAACACAAGTGTCTGAAAATTATTTAATTGAGGAAATTAAAATATAACAATAATTATTGAGTGTAATTTTGCAATGCACATCTACAAATGAGAAGAATGGAATTCTTTTTGGGAGGAGATAACAGTTTGATTAATTGGAACTCAAAGTTACTACTTGCCATCATGGTAGAAGCAAGGCCTCATTCTCTTTCCTTGCTTTTCACAAACAATAAACAAGTGATTTTCATTCTGGATCATCAGAATATTTCCTGCATCTCTCTTGTTTGCACTTACAGACTCCCCTCATTATGTTAGGTAACTATTTCTACAAGAATGCATGTTAGAAGCACAGATTGTGTGGGGAGATTCTGGGTTTCCATTTCAGCTGAACTCATTAGCTATAAGAGTATTATATTTGACTGCTTATCCTAACTAAAAGCTTGAAATTTTCATATAAAAATGAGCTATAGTACCTACCTCACAAGGTTGTGGTGAGACTTAAATGAGCTGACAAATGCAAATATTTAATACAGTACATGTGATATCATAAAGCAGCTAATATAAATGTTATTCTTTTTAGAAATTTTCAACCACATAAAAATGTAAAATTATTCTTAGCTCATGGTTCATACAAAAGTAGATATGGAGCAAGATTTAGCCCACAGGACACAATTTGTAGACGTCTTCCCTAACTGACATTGAACACTGCCCCATCCTCACTCCCTATTTTTTAGACAGAGGCCTGTTCAACTCCGTTTTTAATGCAATCAAAATTCAACAGCGGGAGGTAAGTGCTACTATCCCAACCACATGGGAGCTTGTGTCAGTTTTTTTCATCAGAGTAATTATAACATATATTCTATTCAGAAAACTTGAAGTGAGAAATTCTTTTTTTTCTACTGTCATCTATTGCCATTCACCAAGCATAACTATCCTGTAATATCTTTCTTCTAAATTGCTTTCATCCATGCATTAGTCCACAGGTCTAGTTCCTTGGTTCGTCTTCTCATCTTAATATGAACTCTTTTTCTTTTTTCAGTAAATTCCATGCAGTCAATACCACATCTTCATTTTACTAGCAGCTCACTACTGGTTCCACTTTGTTTCATCATTGTTGCTCACAGTCATCTTAATGCCACTCTCCATTGGATTCCTGCATATTCATTATGATGTTCCGACTTAGTTTACTCCAATGGCCAGCACTCCAGTGTTTGCTATTATCGTGAAGCCTTTTAATTTCCTTGGATCTGACATGTGTAACTACTTACACAGACTCTTGATCCCTTAGATGCTAAGCCTTTTCTCTCTATTTAACTTCATCCCTTCACCTACACCCATCCCAATTCTGAATCATTATACCACAACTTCTTACTTTTGCATTATTTCCTATTGGGTATTTATTTAGTGACACAGCAAAATGAGTTAGAGCATTATGTAAACTTAATACAGGATCTTATCCTAGTCTGGATTGACCACAAACACTTCCCTGAGGAAATGGCACCTAGGCTGACTTGAGAATCATGAGTAAGAGTTACTTGTTTTAAGAAGCAGAAGAGAAGGAGCATTTTAGAAAGAGGGAAAATCTTGTGGGGGGGGAGGGTTCTAGAGTAAGAAAGATCTTCAGTAAAGATGAATTATAGAAATTGTTTGCACAAGAGGGTAGTAAATGGTGTGAGATTTGGCTTGAGAAGATGGCAGAGACCAAAGTCTAACACCCCATGCTAAAGATTTTGCCAGGCCTGGTTATGCTTCTGAAAGATCATTTGGCTTCAGTGTGAAGTGTGAATAGGAGAGCAGGAGAGAAGAAAGGTAAGACTGGGAGATCAATTAAAAACTATTTCCATAAATTTTCTGTCACTGGGAACAAAGAGTAGTAGAGAGATTTGAGAAAATATATATGAGAAAAAATGAGTGGGACTAGGTAATGTACTGGGTGTGGGCATGAAGAAAATGAGACCTAAACCTCACAAATAGGCTTGAGCTAATGGAAAACAATGATGGTGCCATGTGTAAGGTGCAAAAGAAAGAGGAGCAGCTCTGCGAACAAGAGGGCCACTGGTCACAATATGTTTAAAGCAGAGATTAGGACAGTCAAGACCTGGATGGTAACCGAAAGAAATGTGAGGGTGTTGCCAAATATTATCCTCAATCTTTTCTCCTTTTCTCCTGGCACTTAATATTCAGTTATGAAATCAAATCAACTTAATTTCCTAAATATCTCTGCTATTTATCCTCCTGACTTCACCAGACTTTGAGTGTATTGTTTTGGAAACTTGTTATTTCTCTACTGAGCTGTTGATATCACCCCTCACCCTTCAGCTCCACCTACGTTTAATCTGCCCATCTACACCACCACTGGGGAAATCAAACTTAGAATGAAATTCACTATATCCTTCAAATTCTTCAATTGCCTCCCATTGCCATGATGGATAAAATGCATATTTTATATTTCTTTTCATGTGAGTCACTATTGTCTGTAGTGAAGACCTCACTACTTGGCTTTACCTTCAATCCCTCCACTGATGGCATTTAATCAGTCAAAATCCAGAACTACAGGACCCAAAGATTTTAAGCTTCTTGGAGAATTTGTAACTGTGTGTTTGTTATTTATTTTATCATTTCTAACTGGAAAACATCTTCCCAGGTGTCAAGTCCAACAAGTAAAAGAATTTTTCTGGGTAAACAAACTAGTCCCTCTTGTATTCCCTCTGCTGTTGGCATATTTCTTTGACGGTGCTTATATTTTGTTCTTTGGGTTTATCATATTTGATTATGGGGCCACCTATTATGCAGTAAATGATTTGAAGGCATAGTCAATATCCTTACATGTTTGCATCCAAAAAGCCCAGTGCAGTCTTTGAGTAGGGGTTTAAAATTTTGGTTTTAAATGAATGGAAATTCATATTTTAGCATGGATTTATTTTTAATTGCCCATCAATGCCTGATAGCACAGCGAGTTATTTTGTGAGCTTCTCTATTTCTGGGAAATTATCATAAGTTCTACATAAAATTTTATTCTCAAAAGTTATAACATGGACCTAATTTATATTAAATCCGTGAATCCCATAAGACCTTTCTTATGGACTAAGTTTAGGTGACATACTTTCTATTGAAAGTGAATATGGCGTCACTTCTCTAAATTGCTGAAACACATAGCCTGAGAAGAGGGAGGGGCATGCAAGTAAAAGGCCACTGAAGAAGGTAATATGGAGGGATTTCAAAAGCAAAACACAGTTGGGTGCAAGTAAAATCTCATATCATACTACTGCAAATGGATTTAACAGTCTGCTTGCTAATTATATTGTGCACTTCACTAATGGCTCTGTCCCCAGAGGGCCTCCTGGGAATCAGCTGGCACATTTCATTAGGCCCAGAGTGAATTTTAATGTGGTAAAAAGGTAGTGAATCCACAGTCTTGCCTATTCAGTGATAAGATAGGGAATGAAAATATATCATTCTCCTCAAATAAATATTAGCTCCCTTTGGAAATGTCACCTTTACAGGTTAGTAATTCAGTCTCTTGTCTCTCTTATCCTTCACCATCAGCACAGACTTTTACATGGAATTGTTTTAAAGAGACGCTTGCTTTGGGGTCTTCTCTGAATTTTAAGGAAGAATGTATTGTAGAAATAGGCATATGTTGGAGTCATTCTTTCATGAGGAAAGGTGGCTCAAATCATAATCTTGATGTTGATAGAAACCATGATTAAATTTGCAATCTATTTTTTTCCTCAGAGAGACTTGAAACTTATAAAATTGCTGATTATTGACCATTTTTGAAACATAAAATGGCAATTTCATATGGTTCAACATAAATGTTTCCAAGGAAAATGTATTGTAAGAGTGACCTCATTAGTTTATGTGGCCTGCCAGCTAATACTAAAAATAATATTTATAATTCATGTTATCTAACAGTATTTAAAAAGTCTATAACTTAACAAGAAAAATTTCAATGTTTATGAGGAATGTAAAATATTATCAACTATTCGAATATTATTTATTTATTTATTTTTCTTTTTTTTATTATCTTTATCATTAAATCATAGCTGTGTACAATAGTGTAATCAAGGGGTACAATGTGCTGGCTTCATATACAATCTTAACTATTTTCATCAACCTGATTAACATAGCCCTCCTGGCAATTTCTCTGTGATTA